>JADBJO010004507.1:185000-190000 GCA_016801955.1 Conus betulinus
AATTCACCTTTCAAAAAGGGGCTCTAGCCTGCTTGCAGGAAACATTGGACGGCACGTGAGGAGTCTGGTGTGGGAGATCCCAAAGCGGCCCTCCCGACGACGACAGGGCAACAGGGAAACATACTACGGCTTTCCTGCTCTACGTGCCCCCAGTTGGTTCAACCCTTTCAGTGCCCTGGACTGGGAATCCTATTGACGGGCCCACGACGACCAAGCCAGCTGATGCAACTGCTGTGCTATCTCTGTTCATTTTGATTGATTTTTAAGCACCTCCATGCATAGGTTGTATTCTGACCAAGACTGTTTTTGACATTTTTCTCATTAATTATTAATTATTTCTGTTTTCCCTCCCTGTAATTTGAATGTTAGTTTTAGAACATGACACAAGGAAACAACTTTAGTGTTTTCAATGGAACTGTAGATCAATAATTTCTAATAATGAACATTTAGTCCAACATCTCGCAAATAATAAATATCATGTCTGAAGCCTCCAGTCATTAAATGTAATGTAAGAAAGATAAGCTACCTAAGTTAGAACATTATTACTTCCCTCCCATCTATCAAAAAGAAGACACAAACGGGAAAATCATACAGCTATTTATATATATGAAAGGGTAAATTACACACTGTGCCCTAATCCTATTCCATCAGATATTTCCACAATTCACTCTTGTGCTGTGACAGTACAATTTGATAAAGATTACTACTAACTATCTTATCAGTGTATTTACCAAAAGGTCCAGATGATAACGACACAGAATGGATCCGTACGTTTCAGGCAGATGAAGGCAAAAAAATGCTAATTACAGATGATTTTAATGCACACGCCCCTTTTTGAGAGAAGAACTGTGACCATATTACAAGCAATCGTTTAATAGAAAATGTTGTAGATTCATCATTTTATCTATTAAACGATGGTCGAATTACACGAATCCCCGATAACCCTAATCATAGAGCTACGGCAATTGATTTAACTCTGGTTTCGCCTGATCTAGCTCCCATTTATGAGTGGAACACACACTGGATCATTGCTTAAAGAGTGATCACATTCCGATTATAACCAGTTTTGAAATTACAAGCACAAGAATTACACAGATCTAACTGAGGATAAAGTCCCAAAGTACAATTATAAATTTGCTAATTGGGATAAATCTTTAGCAAGTATGTCCAAGTTTTATGTTGAGGATATGCACGATAAAAATATAAATTATCTTTATTTTTCATTTACCAAGGCAGTCCTAGATGCTGCAAATGACTCTATACCCATGCTTAAGACAAAGAAATCACATAAACACTCTGGAAATATCTGGTGGAATGACGACTGTGAAAAGGCAAATAGCGAAAAAATGGGAGAAATTTAAAAAATACATACAAGAAAATTCTATCCCAAACCATCAAGAGACAAACAAGGCGAAAAATAAATCATAAAGATATGCAAAAAGTCTGGGAAAAAATGAAAACCATGAAGAACGGAATTAATTTACCACAATGTCCCATAAAATTTAGAGAACTTAGATCTACCCACTAATAATGAAAAGGCAGAAGCATTTGCAGAGATGTTTGTAAATTATAGTAGAAATGCAGGTTTATCAACTAAAAGTAAAGAGTATAGAGAAAATGAAGAGCGAAGTAAAACAAAATCAAATCATGATGATAATGAGTTCACAAGGAAAACCTATGTAAGTTCTGAAATAACATTTGAGGAAATAAAAGAAAGTATTTTACATATGAATAAAGCAAAAAACATCTGTTGGATTAGATGGAATATCTTATGAAAATGTTAAAACACTTACCTTACATTGTTATTCAATTTTTACATATTTTCATACAACGATGTTGGAGTAAAGGGGAAATGCGTTCTGTTTGGAAGTGATCAATTGTTATTCCTATACATAAACAAGGGAAAGCCTAAAGCAGATAGAAACAGCTATCGACCCATCTCGTTACCGTCACACGTTTGCAAACTTCTGGTGAAAGTAATATTAAACAGATTAGTCCACTTCTCTGTGAAAAACAGTGCATTATACCCCCAAATCAAGCAGGTTTTCGAAAAGGCCGATCAACTACAGAACATTTAGTGAAACTAACAACATAAATCAAACAGCAGTTTCCGAGGAAAAAAAATATCCTTGCAACTTTTTTGGACGTTAAGAAAGCTTATGATCAAGTATGGCACTACAAATTATTGCAAAAGCTTAAGGAAAAACAATATTAATGGTAATATGTATAACTACATTAAAAATTTCCTTTCACATCGTTTCATACAAGTAAAGTAGGAAAAACGTACTCGAACCCCAGAGAACTTCAGATAGGATTACCTCAAGGTTCAGTTATTTCTCCTGTTTTATTTAACATACTCATAGCCGATCTCCCAAAGAGATTATCAAACGATTCAGTTTTGATCCAGTATGCTGACGATACATGCATGTGGATGAAGGTACAATGAAACGCAATACATCCCCTAGAGCATTAAACTATACGAAAAAAGTTTACCCAAAGGAATTAGATAAAATCACTGATTTTATGAAAGAAAATGGTTTATCACTATCTTTAGAAAAAAACAAACATGGTCCTTTTTAACTCAGGTTATAACCCAGAAAAATGCCTATATTTAGCATTAATGGAATTGACCTTAAGTTTGTGCAAAGTGTTAAGTTTCTAGGTGTTTTATCTGTCATCAAAACTTACCTGGAATCAGCTTATAAATCATATACTTGACAAAGCACGAAAAGCATTAAATTTTCTCAAAATTATCAGTAAACAACGTTGGGGTCAAGATACTAAAGCACTTTTATGTCTTTGCAACTCACTTGTTCGATCTCGTTTAATATATGCCCAAGAAGTTTTCTTTAATGCCCCTAAGCACCTGTTATCCAAACTTCAAAGCATAGACTGCAAAGCTGTTAAACTGGCACTTGGGGTGCCAATACATACTTCCAATCTAGAATCCTATAAAGAAGCGGGTGTTCTTCCTCTAGATGACAATAGGAAAAATTCTTGCGCTAAATTTATAGTAAAGTCTTTTGCTTTTGATACATTTTTGTAAGGAAGAAATTAGATTAGACACCGCGAAAGATTTTGCTAAAAGAGCTAAAACAATACACTCTTTACAATCAATCAATTTCTTATGCCACTGACATAATCAATTCTAAAGAAATTAAACACAAAGAAATAGCCACCAAGCCACCTGTTTCACCAGTAGCACCCTGGGAGCATATTAAACCTGCTTTTGATATTGATGATACAATTTTTAAACAAAAATCAATCTCCAAATATCTTGAAAAAATTAGTAAACATAAGTGTTGAAAACAAGTATACTGACTATATCAAGATTTACACAGACGGGTCTGTAATAGAAAATGGCAGTGCAGGATCAGCATTTTTTTTTATTCCTTCCCTTGAAAACATTTAAAACGTTATAATATTGGTAGACATTATTCCATTTTCACTGCTGAATTAATAGCCATTTTAATGGCGTTGCATCACATTAAAGAGTTACCTTTAAATGCATGCAAAATATTATTTTGTGTGGATTCAAAATCAGTATTATATGCTATCAAAGGTCAAAATACAAAGACACGGGTTGAAATGATACACGAAATCAAAGCACTTAATACATCACTTAGCAAGCAAAGATATCAGTGTTACTTTTTATTGGATTCCATCTCACTGTGGAATTCTCTCTAATAAACAGGTAATCGAACAGCCAAGAGTGCAGCACGCAATGCTACAGGGACAATTAGCTAGATCTACATGAATATTATATAAATACTTTGACAAGCTAGCAAAGGATAATTTTGTTGACAAGTTGAAGACCTTAGATATACAATATTCACATAATTGTGTAAAAGCTTGTGATACACTGCATTAGGATATAATAGTTAAGAGTTTAAGTCAAATCGAATCCAGATAAATTATCTGAAGACAAAATTTTGTAAAATTTTGGATATTATTTGTGTTTGTGGGAGTCAAATTTCTACGAATCATTTGCTTCTGCACTGTCCTGCCATCAAAGCTCAAATGCTCAAAAATGGAGGGCACTGCGCTCACCATCGAAATCCGATAACATTACAGAAAAAATAGTTAATGACCTTGATCTTCTTTGTTTTCAGAAACTTTGCATTCTAGTTCTGTTGGTATTTTTCTTTGATAGTTGTTGGTAATGTTGAGATTATTTGTGTTTGTAAAAAAAAACAAAGTCTACACATTTCTGATCGAAAATTTTTGTGTGTTGTAGTCCAAGCAGAGGCATGTATCAAACTTGTGTACTAGTTAAACTAGGGAAAATTAAATTCCCAGAAAGTGATGACGTCATTTTTGCACAATTTGTGTGTTGTCATTGTTTGAATATCGCCTGACCACTTGTGTACAAGTTTTCGCGCCGTATCTGCATTATCTACAGGAAGATAAACCTAGTCGAGTTTGGTATTAAAATAATTGTCAGGAATTCGCCTATTCAGTCATCTCAAGAGCACAGATATATTACATTTTTCATGACAACCACTAATTATCAAACTAACAGCCCCACTTTAATGGCTGCTCAACAATGCTGAACACATTGTTGCCAGACCTGCTTTACACAGATGACATTCAGTTCACTGAGTTCAACACAGTTAGCTGGCTGGTGGGGAGCAGCCTGCAGAAAATACCCCTTTCCCTGACCTGCATTCATGGCTTGGCCTCTGAACAGCACAAACTCCTCTCAAAACTAAGTGGCTTGCTGTGAACCGCCGTGACTACACACACACACTCCACGCACGCACTCATGCACACACACTGAGTTACAGGCACATGCACAGCACACACACAAACACCGTTTGGTATGGCGCGCGCGCACACACACACACACACACACACACACACACACACACACACACACACACGCACACACACACACACACACACACACACACACACAGACACACAAAACACACAAACACAAACACACGCACGCACGCATGCACGCACGCACGCACGCACACACACACACACACACACAC
>JADBJO010004508.1:0-5000 GCA_016801955.1 Conus betulinus
TGATGGAGATTCCCAGTCACACTCCGATCCTGTGTTGGCTAAAATGCTTCCAACCTGGTTAAGCCTTGGTCAAAAAGAGTAAGAGAAAAAAAACTCTCTGGTGCATCTCTCTCTCTCTCTCTCTCTCTCTCTCTCTCTCTCACACACACCCACACCTCACACACACACACACACACACACACATACAATACAGCCACCACTCTCACACACTCTCTCGGTCTCTGTCTCTCTGTCTGTGTGTCTCTCTCTCTCTAAAGGTTTGATTTGGGTAAGTGTGTGTGTGTGTGTGTGTGTGTGTGTGTGTGTGTGTGTGTGTGTGTGGTGTGTGTGTGTGTGTGTGTGTGCGAGCGCGCGCGCGCGCGCGTGTGGTATGTGTGTGTGTGTAAAGAAAGGGGATGGAGATGGGGGGGGGGGGAGTTGTATGGAGGGAGACGGGGAATGGGACAGGGAGGGGAGTTAAGGGGAGTGAGCTCAAATTCGACAGAGGAGTAATTCGGAAATCGCCATGGCCCACAGAGTGAAGCGATAAGCAATAACTTTTGTGCGCGCACACGCACATACACACACACACACACACACACACACACACACACACACCACACACACCACACCACACACACACACACACACACACACACACACACACACACCACACACACACACACACACACACACACCACACACACACACACACCACACCACACACACACACACACACACCACACCACACCACACCACACACACACACACACACACACACACACACACACACACACACACACAACACAACACAACACAACACAACACAACACAACACAAACACACAAAAAACACAACACAACAAAACACACACACACATGCGCCCGCTCGCGAACATTTAGTGATGACCTAACAATGGATTTATAAACGTAAAGAAATTGAGTGACGATAAAAAGAATAAAGAAACACGTATTTATCACCACATTGCGATGGAAAACAGAGAGACGCGTTTGCCATTAACGTATTTCTCAAATGGCAACAACGACTTCTTTCAACTATAGATCGGTTTAGCCTACTTACAAGGATTCTAGCGAAAGATAATGTTTAACAAGATGCAAAGCATATAAACGTACTCCCAGTTTATCTTGAATACACGTGAGATATTCCATAAAGAGGAAAAAACCGTTTTGGGCCGTTATAGCCATTAGTAACGGCTATTCTGGTAAACATCGGCCATCATCTGTGACCCATAATGAACACATCTACAAATTTTCAGAAAGATCGACCAAGCACTTTCTGAGATTTTCCATAAAGACGAAAACCGTTATGGGCCGTTATAGCCTTCTACTGTTTGTGGGACTCGGGAGTTTCCACGTAGATCGTCTCTTTGGGGACCCACTCTTCGGCCGACTCCACTGAACAGCGCACGAAAAAAAGCGAGCATATTTACCATGGATGTGAGGTCATGACAGAAAACGTGCGGTATCAATAGAGGGTAGCAAAGGCCGCTGATCAAACAAATAACATTCAAGACAAGAAAAACGAAGGACGACCATACAGTCACTTATCTCTTCCGGTGAGTGCATGATTAAGTCACTTATCTCTTCCGTCAGGGTGCAAGATTAAATCACTTATCTCTTCAAACAGGGTGTACAATTTCAGTTTTGCATCCAGATGGAATAGATAAGTCACCGTCTGCTCATCCTTCGCTTGCATTTTCTTGAATGTTGTTTGTCTCGTCTGAAGAAGACCCGATAGGTCGAAACGCATTGTGTTTGCGCGTTAATTTGTTCCTTCGTTTGACGGCACAGTTATTCTGCATTTGCTCTTTTTTTTTTCAGTTTCCGTCTGCAGTCACCCTATTTTCAAAAACCTGAGGTAGTCATTTACACACGCAAGCCAAATGGACACTGGCTGACCAATGCGTGAGAAAAAGAAGCGAATATAGTGATCATTCCCACTCTACATTCACAAGGAGAAACGTTCACGGAAACATCACGATTCGTGTTAAGGTCATTTGGACGCTTATGATAACTAGATGATGATGATGATATGATGTGTGTGTGTGTGTGTGTGTGTGTGTGTGTGTGTGTGTGTGTGTGTGTGTGTGTGTGTGTGTGTGTGTGCGCGTGCGCGTGCGCCTGTGTGAGAGAGAGAGAGAGAGAGAGAGAGAGAGAGGCTCACACTCGGCGCCCGCGCGCGTGTTTGTGTGTGTGTGTGTGTGTGTGTTGTGTGTGTGTGTGTGTGTGTGTGTGTGTGTGTGTGTGTGTGTGTGTGTGTGTGTGTGTGTGCGTGCGCGCGCGCGCGCGCGCGCGCATGTGCGTGTGTGCATATCTGTTTCCGATTAAGCCATAATTTCACATAAGCCCGGCCGACTGTGGGGATTACATTAGGGTTTGCAAACAAGTAAAATATAGAATCATGTAAAACGTAAAATGCCAAGATTGAAAATTTACACGCAGTCATGCTGAAATTAGGACACTGATCTCAAATAAGATACAACAACTACTACGGGTTAAGTTGGGTCGCATGAAAAAAATATTCATTTCATGTGTGTGTGTGTGTGTGTGTGTGTGTGTGTGTGTGTGTGTGTGTGTGTGTGTGTGTGTGTGTGTGTGTGTGTGTGTGTGTGTGTGTGTGTGTGTGTGTGTGTGTACAGATCGGAAATAATAAACAAAACAATGAAGTTTGATTGTTGAAATAAACTATGATTATAAGCAACAAATGCAAAAGAAAAGAAAAGCCAACAGATCAGTAAAAAAATAAACAAAACAATAACATTGATTGGTTAAAATAAACTATGATTACATGCCTTCAATTTGAAGTTAATTTCAGAGCGGGGGGGGGGGGGGGTATAATTCCTTAGCACTTTCCTTAACAATGCTTTTAATTTAATTTAATTTACAGAACGAGGAGTTCATACCATCATTCTGTTCAAGAAAAAGATGTATAAAAGTGAAAACGTTTCATTAAACTCACACATTTCCTGTACAGTGTATTATAGTACTGTCTTTACTCAAACGAAAGAAGGGAAAAATGGAATGGGCAATAACAGAGATAGAGACTGAGAAAAATACAACACGTGAAAATGAAATATCCGAGGGTACTGTTGAAAACAATGCGTCCCACAGTAACTCCGTGTACCACTTTGCTCTGCAACACTCCACCGTCGTATGAAGTGCTAGGGGCGTCTACAATCATCAAAATGATTTAAAGAAAAAACTTCATCTTTGAACAAGCAGAAATTTATGGACTCATGTTCACTGCAAATACATTGAATTTTTCAGGCAGTTTTCCATGAGTCAAAGATGTGTGGAATAGACATGACTGCTAAATACGTTCACCCAGCATTCAGTACTTGCTGTCTCCTTAATTCCAAACCACTGGGAGAATCCATTTTAACAATTAACTTTGAATAAAAATTGTTTCTGCTTAACTAAAACGTTACCAACCCATCCAGAGATTTTGTTTTTTGTTTTTGAAAATAGCTCAAACGGCATTGTCGTTATTGTTAAGTAGTGAAATGAGAGTTCAAAAACAACGAATGATGTTCTGAGTGGTCTTTAGTTTCTTTTGAACGTTTTCTGTTCCCAAGTGTGTTGTACGCTGAAGATGATGGAGGTCTGATATCAAGATCGGCACGATGATACCGTTCTCCTTGCGAACGCGTTTATCACCCTGCAGGTCTGGCAGATGGCGGGGAACGAGGCAATGGGGGAGAGATGCGGGTGTCACAGGCAAGTGTGTGTAACCTGTCCCACCTCATCCTCCACAACCACTCCTATCTGTTGGTATCAGATTGTTGTCAGCACAAATAAATCATACAGGTCTGTTTCATCGCTGTGCTTTTTTTTTGTGTGTTTGTGTATGTACGCATGGACGCATGCGCGCGCACACACACACGCACACACGTACACACGTACACGCACACACACTCACACACACACACTCTCTCTCTCTCTCTCTCTCTCTCTCTCTCTCTCTCTCTCTCTCTCTCTCTTAAACAAATCTATCATCGTACCCGTTCGTAAGAAAGGAAATGTCGACAAGCCTGATAAATACAGTGGTATGGCTTTAATTAGTATTGTGAGTAAAGTATACACGTTTGTCTTGAACAAAAGACTCACTTAATGGGCAGAAAAGGCAAAGAAAATTGCAGCAGAGCGAATAAGTTTTAGAGCTGGCTTTAGTACAACTGGCGAATACATTTATATTGTATGCAATAGTGAAGAAATGTTTGCTTAAGAATACCAAATTGTACGCGCCTTGTTCGACTTTAGAAACGCCTTTGCTTCGCTGAATAGAAACACTATAAGGACAGTCCTAAGGAAAACTGGTGTAAATGGGAGATTGTATCGTGCTCTTAGAGGTGTTTATGACTCCGTGTTGGTCTGTGTACGTGATAAATGCTGTAATTCAAATCGTTTCGCTTGTCCTAGAGGTGTAAAACAAGGTTGATTGTTGAGTGCCCTTATTTTGCTCTTTTTTTTTTTTTTTTATTAATGAGCTGGCTATTTATTTATCAAAAAGAGATAAGCCATAGTATTCAGCTGATTCGAGGTGCTATAGGAATATTTTTATTACTATTTGCTGATGATGTTATTCTATTGTCTGATTCAGTCACTGGTCTTCAGAATCAGATTAATAGCTTTAGAATTGTAGCAGACTGTTCATGCTTGACAGTCAATCTTGAAAAAAAAAAACATTAAGGTGTTTAGAAATGGTATCTATTCAAGAAAGATGGGTTTATGGAAATGATGAAGTTGATATAAAGGATTCACTTGAATATCATGGAATACATTTCAAAACAAACTAAAATTGAGTATCACTACTGCTTTGTCCAAGACTTGCAGGAAAGGAAAAAAAAAAGGGGGGGGGGGGGGGGGGGGGGGGGGTCATTGATATATTAAAGTCACTAAGAGATTACAGATTTACAGTTATTCCTGAAACTATTTGTTACACAGATGGAATCAATTCTTACTTACGCAGCGGAAGATCGGGATCTCATAGATGCTGTACAT
>JADBJO010004508.1:10000-27780 GCA_016801955.1 Conus betulinus
TTTCAGTCATACTCTCTGTGCATTTGTTGACCACTTCACTTCTATCTTGTGGCGTTCCCCAGAGCTCAGTACTGGGTCCTGTATTGTTCGTTTTATACACCACGCCACTCTCCAGTTTCATCAAGCAACAGCGCACTGGACCATCGCGCACCGCCTCTTTGCAGAAACACACTCAACTTCAGCAAGCACGCAAATCATCAGCCATCAATACACGAGCAGAGACATTTTAAGAATGCACAACTGACATTAAAATAAGGTTGATGCAGAAGATTTTGAAACTAAATGATGGTACAGCCGGAGCTCTAATCTGCTTTGGTTCTGCTTCTCAGGAATAATTCTTGCCCCCTTCTGTCATTGTTGGCTCAAGGACATCCCCTCGAGCAATGCTTTCTGCCTGGACTCCTTCCTTTCTGTGAAACAACTGGTGTCGACAGTTTGTCAGAGCTGCTGTTTTGAACTTTAGAGGATAGGTTCTGTTAGTACGCTCCTTTCTGAAGATACCACCAAACCCCTTGTCACTTCCTGCATTCTTTCAAAGCTATATTGCTGTCACTCTTTTTTACTCCGGTTGTCCTGACTCTACTGTTCATCCACTGCAAACGGTCGAAAAACTCTGCCACTGGCTTCATCTTCGAGGCTCGATGTCGTCACCGTTGTACATTTTCAATGATGGAACCCCCTGTTTTCGCAAGAGCTGGCTGGCTACAAGACAGCCTGCATATGCTACATCATTGTTACTGCTGGCTACAAGACAGCCTGCATGTGCTACATCATTGTTACTGCTGCGGAGATGGCTGGCACGGAAAATAAAACAGACAAAACAAACAAATAAAAAAAACACCACCACCAAACAAATAAAAACCCACTGCTGTTGCCGTTGCTGCTCGTGCTGTGTCATCTAGTACTGCCTTTCCTACTGCTACCAAAACCCCGCTGTGATACTGCCAACACTAGTGCAAACAGTTTGTATTAGTGTTCCTTGTTGTCAGAAGCGGTAGCATCATCATCATCATCATCATCATTTTTATATCGTCATTATCATTATAATTATCATCATCATTGTTCTTGCCACTGCTGTCGTTGATATTACATCGATGTTGTTTTCATTTCTTCTTCTTCTTCCTTCTCCTCCTCCTCTCCTCTCTCTCTTCTTCTTCTTCTGCTACTACTTCTTCTTCTCCTCCTCCTCCTTTTTCTTCTTCTTCGTCTTCTTTTTCTTCAACTCCATCTCTTCCTCTTCTTCTTCCCCTCCTTCTTCTCTTTCTCGTCTTCCTCCTCCTGCTCCTTCTTTTTCTTCTTTCCTTCTCCGAAATCTGTCTTTGCCATCTGAAAGGCACGTTGAGGAAATACCTTACCATCTGTACCCAATCTGTTCCCTGTGAGCTGTCTACCCTTTCTTTGAAATACGATATCTCCTCTAAAATTTCCTCTCCCTCCGTCTCTCTCACTCCTCGCACCTCACCCCCCACCTCCACCCTTCACACGCCCCCCCCCCCCCCCCTCCTCCCCCCTATTCTTCATCCACCAACCTCCCACCAGACCGCTCCACCACCGCTGCCCTATCTCGCCTTTCTAAATTCGTTCACACACACACACACACACACACACACACACACACACACACACACACACACACACACACACACAAACCTTCGCCCCAGACAGACACCCTCTTCCCCCCTTTCCCCATCCCCGACCGCCACCTCCACCACCACCACCACCCAGCAAAAACGTCCAGGACTGCTTGTCCTTGAAATCCGAAGACGGTAAGTGAAGCGTAACCCCCCTCCGCCTTTCCCCCCAACCCCTACCACCACCAAATATCCCCACCACCAACACCACCACCACCACCCACCTCCACCCCATCCCCGGCCTACGTCCCTCCCTCCTACCTCCATGTGTAAACGTTAGAAGTCCCCGCGGTAGACAGCTGAGACATAAACACTCCATAAAAATCAATGGCTCGTGAGATGACCGCAAAGAATGACAGACAGGCTGGAAGAAGACAGACAGGCAGGCAGGACAGACAGACAGACAGACAGACAGACAGACAGACAGACAGACAAATACACAATGACACAACCAGAGAAAAGCACGCACTCTCGAATGCACACATGTACATCTTCATGTGCGCGCGCGCACAATCACACGCATACATATATATACACACGCACGCACACACACACACCTATACACACGCGCGCGCGCGCGCGTACGAGCGCACACACACACACACACACACACACGCGCGCGCGTGCGCGCGTGCACGCATGCACGCGCGCACACACACACACACACACACACACACACACACACACACACGCACACACGCACGCACGCACACGCACACACACACACACACATACGCGCGCGCGCGCGCGCGCGCGCGCGCTCCACAAACAGACCAAGAGAGAGGCAGAGGCAGACAGCCGCTAGATATTGCGCCGACAATACGTAAACACATGACTGAATTAAAGATTCTGCAAGATATGTCCCGCCCCCGCCCCCCCCCTCCTCCTCTCCATTCCCTCATTCCCACCCCTACAGCAAGCTGTGTCATCAGCTCGCCAACCGGCGGTAAAAATGGTGACTGTAGACACATGTTGTGGCCAACAGTACATGCAAACAAGATGTTGTCGCGAATAGTGAATGCAAATCTAGTACAGACAATAGTCAGAGTAAATTGGGCGGTTGGCAGCAGTAAACACAAATCTCTTTTACCGATGGTAAATGGAAGCATAGTCGCAGACGGCAGCAAATGAAAATCTGGTTTTAGATGATAAGAGCAAATGGAAATCTGGATGTCGACAATAGTAAATGGACACCTAGCTGTAGACAACCAGTTCATGGAAACCAAGTTGTAGACAGTAGTAGATGGAAACCTAGTTGTTGACAACAATTAATGGAAACCTAGTTGTAAACAACAGTTCATTGAAGCCTAGTTGTAGATAATCATGGAAACCTAGTTGTAGACAACAATTAATGGAAACCTAGTTGTAGATAGGAGTTAATGAAAAACTTAGTTGTAAACAACGGTTAATGGAAACCTAGTTGTAGACAATAGTAAATGGAAACCTAGTAGTAGACAATAGTAAATGGAAACCTAGTAGTGAACAATAGGAAATGGAAACCTAGTAGTAGACAATAATAAACGGAAACCAATTGTAGGCAACAGTAGATAGAAACCTAGTTGTAGACAATAATAAATGGGAAACCTAGTTGTAGACAATAGTAAATGGAAAACTACTTGTAGACAACAGTAAATGGAAACCTAGTTCTACACAGTTGTAAATGGAAAACTAGTTGCAGACAATCGTAAATGGAAACCTAGTTATAGACAATAGTGAATGGAAACCTAGTTGTAGACAACAGTAAATGAAAAACCTTGTTGCAGACAGTAGTAAATGGAAACCTAGATGTAGACAATAGTAAACAGAAACCTACTTGTAGGCAATAGTAAATGGACACCTGTTGTAGACAATATTAAATGGACACATCTTGCAGACAATACTAAATGGAAAACTAATTGTAGACAATAGTAAATGGACACCTCTTGTAGACAATAGTAAATGGAAACCTAGTTGTAGACAATAGTAAATTAACACCTTGTTGTAGACAATAGTAACTGGACACCTGTTGCAGACAATAGTAAATGGAAACTAAGTTGTTGACAATAGTAAATAGAAATCTAGATGTAAACATCAGTTAATGGAAACCTAGTTGTAGACAATAGTAAATGGAAACCTATTTGTAGACAACAGCCAACGGAAACCTAGTTGTAAGTAATAGTAAATGGAAACCTAGTTGTAGACAATAGTAAATGGAAACCTAGTTGTAGACAATAGTAAATGGAAACCTAAAAGTAGACAAAAGTAAATAGAAACCTAAAAGTAGACAAAAGTAAATAGAAACCTAGTTGTAGACAACAGTTAATGGAAACCTAGTTGTTCACAACAATTAATGGAACCTAGTTGTGAACAATACTAGATGGAAACCTAGATGCAGACAATAGTTAATGGAAACCTAGCTGTAGACAATAATAAATGGAAACCTAGTTGTGGGCAGAAGTAAGTGGAGACTTATTGTAGACAACAAGTAATGGAAACCTTGTTGAAGAGAAGAATTAATGGAAACCTAGCTGTGAACAATAGTTAATGGAAACCTGGTTGTAAACAACAGTTAATGGTAACCTAGTTGTAAACAATAGAAAATGGAAATCTAGACGTAGACAACAGTAAATGGAAACCTAGATGTAGACAATAGTAGATGGAAACCTAGATGCCAATAGTAAATGGAAACCCAGACGTAGACGACATAAATGGAGACCTAGTTGCAGACAATAGTAAATAGAAACCTATTGTAGGAAACCTAGTCGTAGACAACAGTAAACGGAAACCTAGTTGTAAACAGTAGTAAATGGAAACCTAGATGTAGACAACATAAATGGAAACCTAGTTGCAGACAATAGTAAATAGAAACCTATTGTAGATAACAGTAAACGGAAACCTAGTTGTAGACAACAGTAAACGGAAACCTAGTTGCAGACGGTAGTAAATGGAAATATAGCTATTGACAATGGTAATTGTATACCATCTTTTTTTTAAAGTTATTGAATCCTGGTTATAGCGAATAGTAAATGGAACCCTAGATGTAGATAAAAGATAGTACTAATCTGATCTGAAATATAGTTGTAATCTTTGATAGCAATTCTTATTTATAGCCCACAGTAATAATAAATCTAATCGTGGTTAATGGTAGTCTAACGTAAACCTAGATATAGCACAGTGTAAGAGTAAACCTGTTTGTAACTAATAGCAGTCTAGTGAATTTAAACCTAGCTTTTAAGCCAAAAGTGAATATAAACATAGTTGTTGCCAAAATTAGTCTCAATGTAAATCTAGCAGTAGGTAGTGATGAATGTAAGCCTAATTATAGTCAGTCATGAGTGTAAACTTAGGTGTTGCGAATGATGAGTGTAAATTTAACTATAGTCAATCATAAATGTAAACCTAGTTGTAGTGAATGATGAATGTAAATTCAACTTATAGTCAATCATCATACATGTAAACCTAGTTGTAGTGAATGATGAATGTAAATTCAACTGTAGTCAATCATAAATGTAAACCTAGTTATAGGGAATTATGGATGTAAATTCAATTATAGTCAGTCATTGATGTAAACTCAGTTGCAGCGAATGAGGAATGTAAATCCAGTTCTAGTCAATTATAAAGCAAAGCTCTCTGTGGTTAATGATGAAAGTAAATCTAGTTATAGTCAATCATAGAGGTACATCTAGTTGCAGCAAATGATGAATATAATTCCGTTCTAGTCAATTATAAATGTAAACCTCTCTCTGGCTAATGATGAAAGCATATCTAGTAAAGGTAAATTGCAAATGTAAACCTAGTTGTAGCGAATGATGAACGTAAACCTAAATATAGTCAATCATGAATGTAACCTGGATGTAGCAAATGATGAATGTAAATCTAACTATCGTCAATCATAAACATAAACATGGTTGTAGCCAGTGATTAATATTTACCTAGCTGTACCAAACAGTAGATAGTAGTCCAGCTGTAACAGTTAGCAAACAAATTCCTAAATGTAGCCAGTGGTAAATTAGAACACAGTTCTGACCAAGGTAAACATAAACCTAGCTGTAAACCTGCTTATACCCGATATATAACGTGCACACACACACACACACACACACACACACACACACACACACACACACACACACACGCACGCACGCACGCACGCATGCACAAGGTATGAATCTAGTTTATTACCAATATTAAATGAACCTAGTTGAAGCCAATGTTGTCACAATAGCATGCAAATTAATCCCCGACTATCAATACATTGTCAAACGCGATCCATCTGAAATAACAATTTCCCAGATTTCAAGAGATACAGAACTAAACGCGATCCATCTGAAGCGACAATCCCAGACAGAGAATCAAACACAATCCATCTGAAGAAGAAACATCTCCCAGAGAGAGGGAACCAAATGCAAGCAGAGATCAAACAACAATCTCCCAGACAGGAGAATCCAAAGAAACAATCTCCAGAGAGAGAAAGATGCAAAGCCATCTCCGGAGAGAGAGAGAGAGAGAGAGAGAGAGAGAGAGAGGAGAGAGAAGAGAGAGAGAGAGAGAGAGAGAGGGGGAGAGAGAGAGAGAGGAGAGAGAGAGAGAGAGAGAGAGAGAGAGAGAGAGAGTCAAACGTGTTCCATCTGAAACAACAATCTCCCAGACAATTAGAATCAAACGCGATCCGTCTGAAGCAACAATCTCCCCAGAGATACAGAATCAAACTTCAGCTTTTTTACACAGCATTCGTGAAATCTATTCTCTTTTTTACACTGTTTTCTATGTACTCTCGACTATGCACTTTATTTTACAGTGTACTGTAAATATGTTAACATGAAAACAACATTCTAGTTTTACACGTGGAAAAGGTTTGTGTTGCATTCTTGAATTACCAAGGGCTGGATAATTTAAAGAAAAGGAGAGATGTTTTTCAGTATATTAGACAAAAGAGAGATGTTTTCAGCATATTAGACAAAAGAGAGATGTTTTTCAGCATATTAGACAAAAGATAGATGTTTCTCAGTGTATTAGACAAAAAAGAGATGTTTTTCAGAATATTAGCCAAAAGAGAGATGTTTTTCAGTATACTAGACAGAACAGAAATGTTTTTTTTAATATATTAGACAAAAGAGAGATGTTTTTCAGTGCATTAGACAAAAGAAATATTCCATATTCTTTCTTCAAAACACAGATTTTGATCCCTAATGTGCCTACTATGAAGCTGAATGGGTGACACACTGTTTTCTTTGCATCCAATAAGACACCATCTACAGGAGTTGCCATATCATTTAATGACAATTGTGACTGTAAGGTAAAAGCAGTCCACAAGGGCCAATATGGTAATTTCATAATGGTTTCAATTTCAACCATGGATAAATATCTCATGCTTGTCAATTAATATGGTCCAAACAGAGACACTCAGAATTTTATGTAAGATTGGAAGATTACGTAAGCGAACTGGGTCATACGAATATAATCATAGATGGAGTCTGGAATTTAGTAATGGACCCAAATTTAGATCATGATAATTATAACTATTTCATCAAAATGTTAAAGAAAGAGTGGAAGAAAGCAGATTTATTTGGCAAAGAACAAATCCACTCCAACCAAGTCGAAAAGATTTTTTAGTTGTTTCGGAAACGATTCTACAATACCTTGAAGACGCCGACATTCAGATCGGCTACAGATCGGATCACACAATGACTGTCTTGAATTATCTTTTGGAAAAGATGTTACGGAGAGAGAGAAGGTTTGATATTAAACAGCTACATTCTTGCCACAAATCTAAACTCGTGCCGAATCATAGTCAAACTTTCAAAAACTGTGGCATCACTGAAATTTTTTTTAGCCTTTTTACTTGATAGTTTTGTAACCTTCCATGTAAGTTTCCGACTGGGTCGGGACAAATCAAGCATGTCGTGATAGTAAAAAAAAAAAAAATAAATAAAAGCAAAAAAAAATAATTTTAAAAAAAAAAACCGAACGGCTACTTCGTTCCAAGTCAGTGTGAGTTCATACTTCAAGTACACTGGAAGGGCAAAACTATATACATGCATCGTTCACTTTGTTTTGAAATACTGTCATGACATTTTTGTGGGGTTAGGCCTATCAGATACAGACTATACATGAGGGCCGCAACTCTTTCATAATAATAATTACGACCCTTGGGGAATCTTAACAACCAGACGTTACGCACGAACAACGATCGAACGTCTCAATGCAGATCGCTCCGATCTTCAAGCTAGTCGTCCACACTATCACCAAATACTACATGGTGGCAGCGCTGTGAATCTAAACCAATCTGTAACAGAAAAATGGCACAGGTAGGCGCAAATCGTCTTTCTATTCCTCTTCCCAAACCTTTCGATGGCACAGCTGCTAACTGGCCAAAATGGCGACAGCATTTTGAACGCTTCTATACGGCAACTCAAATGAAAGAAAAGGATCGAGAAGAACAAATATCCGTTTTCTTATATGCTATGGGAGAATGTGCTGATGACTTACTGAGTGTTTTACCAGTTACAGAAAATACCGCTACGTATGAAGAACTGAGAGATGCGTTTGACACATATTTCAATGCAAGAAAAAATACAGTAGTTGAACGTGCCAAATTCAACATAAGAAAACAGCAACCTGGCGAACCCGTGGATAGCTTCATACAAGACTTACATCGTATTGCTGACGACTGTGAGTATGGAAATCTAAAGGAAGAACTGATCACAGATCGTATTGTCGTTGGGGTTATTGACGATGGCCTCTCAGAAGAACTTCAAGCGAAAGCGAAATTAGCTCTTACAGAGGCAATACAGCTTAGTCGACAAGCTGAAGCAAGAAAAGAATACCAACCTCATCTACGTGACAGAGAGGAAATGGTCAATGCTGTTAGACCAACACCAAAACAATCAACATCAAGCAAACTATACACGCCGTAAGAACTTTCAGAGAAGACGAGATACATTTGACAGCTTTAGAAAATTGTGATTACTGTGGACGGGAATCACATCCAAGAGAGACAGATGCCCCGCAAAAGCAAAACTGTCACAAGAAAGGGGCATTACCGAGCTGTATGTCGTGGCAGGAAAATGTTGAATGAGATCGATCATTATTCTGATGTTTATGATACTGATGGACAAGAAGACAATCCACATTTCCTTGGTTATGTTGACACTGTGAAACAAGACACAGACAATGAAGCTTGGAAAGTACAACTTCAACTGAACGGCAAACCTCATGTTTTTCAAATTGGACACGGGAGCATCAGTTTCTGTGATCGGTGATGAACCGTGGCTTCAAAACGAAAAACTGAAAGAAAACAAAAAAACTACTGCAAGGACCAGGCTCTACAAATCTCAAAATCAAAGGCACTCTTGATGCTGTTTTGTCATACAAAGGTCATACTATCAAAGAAACTCTCTATGTTCTGCAAAAACCAACCTTGTTCGCTCCTCAGCCGCAGAGCATGTGTTCAACTGGGTCTTGTCTCCAGAGTTGACGAAGTTTCAAAAAGCAAATTTCAAGATGAATTCCCATCAATGTTCTCAGGACTGGGAAAAATGAAAAAATCTTACAGCATCACTCTCTGTCCAGATGCCTAAACCAGTATGTCTTTATACTCCTCGAAAAGTCGCTCACCCTTTAATGCCAAACGTGAAAAAAGAGCTCGAAAGAATGGAGAAAGAAGGTGTCATATCTCCTGTAACAGAACCAACAGCCTGGTGTTCCGGAATGGTTGTGGTCCCCAAACCAAATGGTGATGTTCGAATTTGTGTCGACCTCACACAACTAAATAAATCTGTTCAACGAGAAATTCATCCAATGTCCTCTGTTGATGAGAGTCTAGCAAAACTTGGACAAAGTAAACTGTTCACATAACTTGATGCAAAGAGTGGTTTTTGGCAAATTCCATTGAATAAAGATTCAAGAAAATTCACTACCTTCATCACTCCCTTTGGGCGGTATTGCTTTAACAGACTTACCTTTCGGAATCAGCTCTGCGCCTGAAATATTCCAGAGACTCATGTCTGAAATCCTGGCTGACCTCAAAGGGTCATCTGTCACATGGACGATATACTCATCCATGCTTGTGATCAGATCACACATGATCAGTATGTCAGAGATGTCCTTCAACGACTCCATGAAGCTGGAGTCACTCTGAACGAAAAATGTGAATTCTCAAAATCATCAGTCAAATTTTTGGGTCACATTGTGGATGAAAACGGAATTCATGCTGATCCTGAAAAAAAGTAGAAGCTATCCGAAAAAAATTCCCAGCTCCAAAATCAGTCACAGATCTCCAACACTTTCTGGGAATGGTGAACCAGCTGGCAAAATTCATTCCAAACCTGGCTGAGAAAACTACTCCTCTTAGACAACTTCTTCGCAAAAAATTCAGCTTGGTTATGGGATCAACCCCAAGAAACAGCGTTTCAAGAAGTGAAAGACATCTTGACATCTCGTCCAGTCTTGCCCATTATGATCCTGGAAGAATAACCATCCTTGCTGCAGATGCCTCTTCAACTGGTCTTGGAGCTGTCCTTTTTCAAATTCAAAAGGATGGGTCACGTCGCCCAGTCTGTTTCATTTCACGCTCACTGACAGACACTGAACAAAACTATGCAGTCATTGAAAAAGAAGCCCTGGCAACAACGTGGGCTTATGAGCGTTTCAGTGACTACATCACAGGTCTGATTTCACTATTGAAACAGATCACAAACCACTAGTTCCTCTGCTGAGCACAACTGAACTGCATAAAATGCCTCCACGGATCCAGCGATTTAGACTTCGTTTAATGAAGTACAGTCCCAAAGTAATCCATGTCTCAGGAAAAAAAAAATCAGATTACAGCTGATGCCTTGTCAAGAGCTACTGTGAACAAACCTGATTCATCTGATTCTGAACTCATCGATCAAGTTGAAGCAATAGCTGGTCAAACTGTAGACATCTTGCCAGCCTCTTCAAAAAAGCTACAAGAAATATGTGAGAATCAGAAAAAGGATACAGAACTGGAACAAATTCGTGAATACTGCAAAATTGGATGGCCAGCATACGCACCTGAAAATCAGCTCCTGAAACCCTACTGGTCAATAGAAAACACCTGACTGTTGTCAATGATATTCTTTTGTATGATGACCGGCTAGTGATTCCAAGAAATCTGCAACTAGACATCCTTCAACGTCTTCATGAAGCTCACCTGGGGATCACAAAGTGCAGAGCCTTAGCCAACACATTAGTTTGGTGGCCAGGTATGTCCTCAATGATAGAAAACACTGTCAGGAGATGTTCTATTTGCACAAAGTATCAACCTGAACACAAAGAACCACTTCTACCATCCTCCTTTCCAGATCGCCCATGGTCAAGAGCTGGGATGGATTTGTTTGATCTGAATGGCAAAGCATACATCTGCATTGTCGACTTTTACTCGAGATGGATTGAAGTGAGACCTTTGACAACTCAAACAAGCACAGAGATAATCCAGAATGTGAAAAGTGTGTTTTGCTGCTCATGGCATTCCTGATTTAGTAATTTCAGATAATGGTCCTCAGTTCGCCAGTCAAGAGTTCTCCAACTTCGCATCTTCCTATGGATTCACTCATGTCACCAGCTCTCCCAAATACCCACAGAGCAATGGAGAAGCAGAAAGAGCAGTACAGACCATGAAACTTCTGCTTAAGAAAAACAAAGATCCATATCTCGGTTTACTGCTGTACAGAGCCACTCCACTGCAGAATGGCTTCTCTCCATCAGAATTCCTCATCGGTAGACAGCTGAAAACTCGTGTCCCAGTTATGACAGAAAATCTGAAACCCAGAAACATTGACTTTGATGTTACTGAGAAAAAAGAGAGACACATGAAAGAACAACAAAGACAAAACTTCAACTGCCGACTTGCAGCAAGAGACTTGCCACTGCTACAACCTGGAGATCATGTCTGGGTCCGCGATATGAAAAGATATGGAGAAATCATCAGGAAATCTCCATGTCCACGTTTCCTATATCATCGGGATGGACAAGGGCACCGCTATTCGCCGCAACAGAAACAGCCCTGATATCTTATCCTCTATGCCAGAAAACACCCAGTCACCTGAACCAGTGGGTCCTCCTTAACCACAATCTCCAGTGAGACTCTCAGCTGGACCAGTGCCAGCACCACAGCCAATGACACAGCCAGCACAACCTGCTGTTCCGACTGCTGTTCCAGGAAATATTCCGCCTTTTTTGTACCAGATCTGGGCAGAATTGTCAAAAAAACCTGACAGACTGGACTTGTGAGGAACAGACAGAACAGAGCTATGAATTCCTCCTAAATACCCATTCGTGGCTGCGTTTGCTAATTTTTTTTTCCCTCAAAGTTCTTATCTAAAGTTGTTCAAGTTTATAAGGTTGAATTATTTAACTTTGGGTTAAAGGGAGAAAGAGACTAATAGGAGTTATTTGTGAATAACTTTACCGTTTTAAAATTTAATGTAAAGTCCTTTCAAGTGAAAAAAATGTGATACCTACAATCCTGTTAAAATGACAGAAAGGTGGTCCATCGGACAAAAGACTTTTACAACTTGAAAGGGAGATGTGGGGGTAGGCCCATCAGATACAGACTATACATAAGGGGCCGCAACTCTTTCATAATAATAATTACGACCCTTGGGGAATCTTAGCAACCAGACGCTACGCACGAACAACGATCGAACGTCTCAATGCAGATCGCTCCGATCTTCAAGCTAGTCGTCCCCACTATCACCAAATACTACAATTTTCAGTGCTTCAAAATTGCCCAGACATTTTCAGAGCTTCAAAAATGCCCAGACATTTTCAGATTTTGAAAATTGCCCAAACATTTTCAGCGTTTCAAAACTGCCCACACACATCTTCAGTACTTCAAAAATGCCCAAAATGTTCAACGTTTGAAAACTGCCCACATATCTTCAGCGTTTCAAAACTCACCCGGACATTTTCAACGTTTCAAAATTACCCAGACATTTTCGACCAGGTCTGAGATCGAGTGCCTGTGCTGGCCTCGTCAGGATCGGAACGGACAGCTGTCGCTTCCACTGCTCTGTTCCACGGGGCGGTGTTGTGTTTTTGAAGGATTTACTGCCTCGCAGGAAAACAACCGGCGGACAGATGGTGTAAACATGCGCTTGCAGCGCCTCAGTTTGACCTACTTCTTGGGGTTAATTGTTTCTTCAAACCAAGCCAAAATCACCATCACAGAAATATGAAATACAGTCCCACCACCACACGAGTTTCAAACTACATGCTGGTGGATCGCATGCTGGCTACATCCCATGCATGCTGGTCGTCACTTGGCAGATGACTTTCACCACACTGTTCCTGTACTAGCGTTCATCAGATCAATTATATTTCGTCACTGAACAAGACGTATTTCCAATGATCTTCACGTCACAGTTCAATTACGTCTTGCCCAACCCCATTTTATCCTGAGCTTTCTGTTCACTTCCCTTCATTCATTCTTCGGAAATCTGTCTAATGAAATTTCCTTCGTACAGTCCTTAAAGTTAAACCAGTCACAGGTTTTCAATTAACCATTGACATATCTTAATGTCTTTCTACGATTTTGCAACCACAAGCATAGTGAGTGTGTGAACTGCGCAGGCCTTAATGTTAGATCTAGGATCGCATTCTGAATTTTTGACGCTGGCGTTCCTCTGATTCCAGTCTGGAGAAATCGTTTCAAAACTTTCGCACCGGCACTGTCAAAATGTCTGAAGCATCCTTGAACGTTCCTGATTACCCGGTCTGCAATGAATAACGATTTTATCAAATCTTTTTGAAAATCATCGCTAGGATCCTCTCCTCTCATCCTCTTGGGTCACAAACCAGGAATAAATACCCTAAAAAGTCATATCTTCGGTTAAGCAGTGTCTGCTTTTTTTTTTTTTTTTTTTTCTTCTTTTTTTTTACAAGATTTGTCTTGTATCTGCTGCCTGTAACCGTAGACTAACCACAAGAAACTGAGCAAACAGTACGAGAGAGAGAGAGAGCAGAGCGAGAGAGAGAGATAAAGATAGAGAAGAGAGATCCCGACAGACAGACAGACAGATAGAGCTGACTACTATCTCAGTGTACTATACGCCGTCTGACTTGATGGGTTTGAGTAAATTATTTGGCACGAGGCTGCTGTCGTAAATTACGCTCAAACAATTTCAACCAAAGTGTCTCCGACTACATCCGTGAAAATAACTTGTTTAATTACACAGTAAAGTCACAGTCTCCTACCGTTTGTTACAACTATCCATAAAACTGGCACACCGCACACCCACCCCTCTCCCTCCACCACACAAGCTGACAATAAGCTTGGAACTATCTGCGGTCCAACGACCAGCCTTCACATAGCAACACAGGGCCAACCTGTAATGTATGGCTGTCCTGTAACAACAGAAGGGTCAAAGTTGCAAACATAAAGAACAAAACTATCGTGGCACAACCACGTGTGTTTTACAACACTACTGTTACAATAGCTTTTGCCTTTTTCGAATCTCCTCCAATGTTGACACACTTGCTAAACAGTTTCTTCTTCTCTTTCGCTATAACAGTTTCCTTCTTTTCTGTCGCTCTGGTCTATTACACGCCATCCCCCTCCCCCCCCCCCCCCCCCCCCCCCCCCCCCCCACTTCCCCTCCCCCCCCCGCACCCACCCCCCCCCCCCCACCAACCCCCAATTTTTTCCTTTTGCCGTTGGACACTTCCCCGTGACCTTTTTGCGTGTCTTTGTCCTGAAGAGTCCTTAAACTTGTTTTTTTTTCTCTGTACAATTTATCCAGACTTGCTTTTCGTTGTAATCTGATGGCTACCCTGGGGAGACTGGACATACTGTCCATAGTGGACATTAGATGTGCAAGAAACAGTGTCTGTTTTGTCAAAACAAAATCATTTAAATTCGGCACCCCTGGCGCACTACTTTACTGATTGTGTTCCACCCCTACGTGTCAACATTCAGCTGGACTATTACGTTTATGAACTAGTGTGGACAATTATGTAATATATTCGAGAAACATGAGTGTGTGTGCGCGTGTGTGAGCGAACGAACGAAAGAGAGAGATAGAGAATAGAGAGAGGAGAGAGAGAGAGAGAGAGGACGGAGACAGGAGACGAGGGAGAGAAAGTATTTGTGTTGTTGTGTGTGTTGCGCGCAAAGCGCGTGAGGGGAGAGAGATGGGAGTTAAGCATTGTGTGTATGCTCGCGCGAAGCGCGCGCGCGCGCGCGCGCGCGCGCTGTGTGGCGTTTGTGTGTGGTGTGTGTGTGTGTGGGTTGTGTGTGGTTGTGGTGTGGTGTGTGTGCGTGCGTTTGTGTGTGTGTGTGTGTGTGGTGTGTGTGTGTGTGTGTGTGTGTGCTGTGCGCGCGCGCGCGCGCGCGCGCTGCGCCGAGGGAGAGAGATGGAGAGAAAGTATTGTGTGTGTGCACGCGCGAGCGGGGGCGGCGCGGGGGAGGTGTGGGTGGTGTGTGTGTGGTGTGTGGGTGTGTGGTGGGTGGTGGTGGTGGTGTGTGTGTGGTGTGTGGTGTGTGTGTGTGTGTGTGTGTGTGTGTTGTGTGTGTGTGTGTGTGCGCGCGCGCGCGCGCAAGCGAGCGAACGAGAGAGAGAGAGAGAGAGAGAGAGAGATTCGGTTTTTTTTTTTTTTTTTTTCGGATTCGGATGTTTTATTCATATAGGCCTTGGCCCATTATGAAGGGTGGTGAACATAATACATCATATGAAACAAGTACACATGCCTGTATAACAAATCAAACACAATCAATTTAGAACTTCAAGACGTAGCTTTTCTCGAAATTTAATGCTTTTGTATAGAAACAAGGACAATTTTCGAACAACGTCTGTTGAAGATGATGACATCAATACAATCAATTTTAAACAGGGAAGGTTGTCTATAAAAATTGGCTGAAGGAATTCAGTTCCTTTAAAAGGAGAGAGAGAGAGAGAGAGGATAGAGAGAGAGAGAGAGAGAGCGTGTGCGTCAACACGTGTGTGCATGCGTGAATGAGTGTGGTGTGTGTGTGTGTGTGTGTGTTGTGTGTGTGTGTGTTTGTGTGTGTGTGTGTGTGTGTGTGTGTGTGTGTTTCTCTTGACTTTTCTCATGGTGGTAGCCCCTACTCCCATTGACTGGCCATTTTGCACAGCTGGTGCTAGAGCTGCAACACGACGACACGGGTGTGGCTTCGCACATAGATGGACGGAACACGCGTCGTGGAGTAACGCCACTGACAAAAAAAACCGTAGCAGGAGGGGAGTGGGGAGTTCAGTAGAAAAAAAAAAACTGAACCTGTTAAATAGACAACGCGCACGCGCGCCCGCATACACTCTTAACACACACACACACGCACACGCACACGCACGCGCGCGCGCGCACACACACACACACACCACACACACACACACACACACACACACACACACACACACACACACATTCACTTTGGAACCATTTCTTGGAATCATTGGTTGGATCCATTTCCAAAATTTTTTTTTTAAAAGTCTCTCAATAAGCCTATTTACACATATTTTAGTATTGCAAACATTAAAACACACGCCCACATCAGCAGAAAGTTATCGTCCCTTATACATAGGTGGAAAATCGATGTTTTTTACAACATAATTCAGTAAAATGCTTCACGCGTTTGTGGACAGAACATCACAGCTGATCATATTCTCCCATGCGCCGCTATAAACAGTTTAGACCCATGCTTTCTGCACGTACTGTTAGAAATATTTTTGAATCATCGGTATTAACCTATGAATTCTTTCTTTCTTTATCAAAGAGTCCAATAAGTAGGTACTTATAGCTTCTCACATTTATCATCTCATACTTATAGCTTCTCACGTATATCATCTCATACTTATGAGGTTACTTTTAAGTGAGTCAATCATGTAAGCTATAGCTAAATCTACATAAAATATACGAAAGGATCATCTTCATCCGTCCCCTATCTCACACTTTTCTGTTCCGCATCAAAACCATTTGTAGTTTCCTAGTTTCATCATTAGGCTTTGGTTTGTTTGTGTTTCTGGTTGATGGGGTGGCGTCTTTTTTCCGTCCAATATCACCAAGAATGGACAGACGTTAAATTTGAAACTGACTCTCTCTCTCTCTCTCTCTCTCTCTCATCTCTCTCTCCTCTCTCTCTCTCTCTCTCTCCTCTCTCTCTCTCTCTCTCTCTCAGTTTTACTGTTGCTTTTGTCTGAGACTTGTAGGAAAGGTAAAAAGGTGTTATGGAAATCTTAAAAACTCTGAAAAGATTAAGAACAACCGACCCAAGCCTATTTTGGAAAATGTTCGATTCACAAGTTGAACCCATCTTGACATATGTTGCAGAGGTATGGGGCTTGGAGGACGAACGTAAACAAATTGAAACAGTGCATACTTATGCCATTAAAAGATTTCTGAATGTTCCCCTCCATGCTTCTATAAGCAAGTATATGGAGAAACTGGGCGATATCCATTATCTATTAGAACATCCGTAAAATGTGTCAGGTTCTGGCTTAGACTTCTCAAATTACCCATGTCCAGACTATGTAGACAAGCATACGAAATGTCTCTATTGCAACACCAATCTGGCCATTTCAACTGGGTATCTAATGTACACAAACTTTTGTCAGAGAATGGGGTTTGGTATTGGGTATGATGGCTGTGCCAAGGCATTGGATGCCAGGCTAGTTTTATTAGTGAATTTAAGGAAGACAGATTAATCTCAAATAATGGTGGCAAATTTGGCACTACCCGAAATAGAGTAATGATAAGTATAGATGGTTCAGTTGCTCTCCCAATGCAAATAAGAAAAAAGAAAATGGAAATGATCAAAATAATTCACCAGTAGCTCCACATCACGTATTATTATCAAGTTACTCGACAAAATGCCCTAACCTAACCTTATGAGGCGGTATTGGTGTGCATGTTTTCAGGTTTGGGAGGGGGGGGGAGGGTGAGGTGGAGGGGTGGTGGGGGATGTGAGGGTGGGGAGGTGTGGGGAGGCGGGGTGGGGGTTGGCATGAGATTTGTATTGGGAGGGATGCATGTAGTGAGAGTTGGTGCGGTCTTGCCCGCCGTGTGCGAATAGTTTTGTGTAAATGCCTTGTATGTTCTGTCTTGTCTTCCTCTCTCTCCTCCTCCCTCTCTCTCTCTCTCGCTCTCTCTCTCTCTCAACAACACACCACCACCCACAACACACACACACAC
>JADBJO010004508.1:35499-37999 GCA_016801955.1 Conus betulinus
TGTATTGAATGTGAAATGTGGTCTTTGGGTTACAAGTGTATTAAATGTGGAAATGTGGTCTTTGGGTTACAAGTGTATTGAATGTGGAAATGTGGTCTTTGGGTTACAAGTGTATTGAATGTGAAAATGTGGTCTTTGGGTTACAAGTGTATTAAATGTGGAAATGTGGTCTTGGGTTACAAGTGTATTAAATGTGGAAATGTGGTCTTGGGGTTACAAGTGTATTAAATGTTGAAACGTGGTCTATGGGTGACGACACTGTATTGAATGTAGCGATGTTGTCTGTGGGTTACGGTGTATTGGGTGTGGGAAATGTGGTCTTGGGTTAGCGTTGGTGTTGGAAATGTTGTCTGTGGGTTACAGTGCGTTGGGTGTAGCGATGTTGTCTGTGGGTTACGGTGCGTTGGGTTGTAGCGATGTTGTCTGTGGGGTTACGGTGCATTGGGTGTAGCGATGTTGTCTGTGGGTTACGGTGCGTTGGGTTGTAGCGATGTTGTCTGTGTCTGTGGGGTTACCGTGTGTATTGAATGTCCCGATGTGTCTCTGTGTGGCTGGTGTATTGAATTTGGTGGTTGTGGTAACAGTGGTTGTTTGGTCTGTGCGTTACAGGGGACGCAAGGGAGAAATGAGCAGTCAGACGGTGACACCTGTTACAGGTGAGTGTGTCCTTCTTTTTGATTGTCTCTGGACTCAAAACACTTCTTCACTCTTCTCTTATTGTCTCTTAGTCTTAAGGGTCTCGTGTTCTTTGTGTCTGCTTGACATTTTCTCTGTGTTCGTTTTTTTTTTCTTTTTTTTTTTTTTGTTTTCTCTACATTCCGTCTCCCATTCCTGTCCCCCCCCCCCCCCCCCCCCCCCCCGCCTCACACACCTTTACCCCCTTCCACCCCTCACGTCCCCCCACACCCCCTCAAAATCATCCTGTTAGTCATTGTTTCTCCTTTTTTTCTTGTTAGCTTATTCCGTCTGTCTGTCGTCTGTCTCTACCTGTCTGTCTGTCTGTCTGTCAGTCGACCTGCATTTCTCTCTCTCTCTCTCTCTCTCTCTCTCTCTCTCTCTCTCTCTCTCTCTCCATGTTGTCTATATCTGCCTGCCTGCCTGTCTGTATGTCAGTCTGTCTTTCTTTCTTTCTGTGTGTGTGTGTGTGTGTGTGTGTGTGTGTGGTGTGTGTGTGTGTGTGTGTGTGATTCATGCGTATGTATGTTTGTCTCTGTCTGACTGACTGACTGTCTTTCTGTCTGTCTGTCTGTGTGTGTGTGTTGTGTGTGTGTGTGTGTGTGTGTGTGTGTGTGTGTGTGTGTGTGTGTGTGTGTGTGTGTGTGCATTCATGCGTATGTATGTTTGTCTCTCTGTCTGACTGACTGACTGTTTTTTTCTGTCTGTCTGTCTGTCTGTCTCTCCTCTCTCTCTCTCTCTCTCTTCTCTCTCTCTCATCTCTCTCTCCTCTCTCTCTCTCTCCTCTGTCTCTGACTCTCTGTCTGCATACATGCTCTCTCTAGTCTGTCTGTCTGTAGTCGTCTGTCTAGTGTAGTGTCTGTCTGTTTGGGTGCTGTCTGCTGGGTCTCTCTCTCTCTCTCTCTCTCTCTCTCTCTCTCTCTCTCTCTCTCTCTCTCTCTCTCTCTCCCTCTGTCTCCATTTCTGTCTGTCTGCCTCTGTGTGTGTGTGTGTCTGTGTCTGTGTGTCTGTGTGTATCTGTCTGTCTGTCCGTCTGTCTGTCTGTCTCTCTGTTTCCCTCTCTTTTCTGTCTTTGTCTGTTTCTCCCTCTCTCTCTCTCTCTCTCTCTCTCTCAAAATCTCGCTGTCAAAATCTTTCTCTCAAAATGTCTCCCTCTCACTCTGTCTCTTTCTCACTCTGTCTCTCTGCCTCTGTCTTTGTCTGCCTGCCTGCTGTATGTCCTGTCTGTCTGTCTCTGTCTGTCTGTCTCTGTCTCTGTCTGTCCTGTCTCTGTCTCTCTCTCTCTCTCTTCTCTCACCTCTCCTCCCTCCTTCCCACCCTCCTCCCCCACTCTCTCTGTCCCTTTCTCTCTCCCCCTGTCTCCCCCCTCTCCCCCCTCCCTCCCCCCCGTCCCTCCCCCCCCCCCCCCACCATCCCCGTCGCTCTCATTTTCTTTCTCCCATACCGCCGTCCGTCCTTCCACCCCCACCCCCCACTCTCTCTCTCTCTCTCTCAGTCTCTGTCTCTCTCCCTCTCTGTCTGTCTGTCTGTCTCTCTCTCTCTCTCTTTTTTTTTTTTTTTTTTTTTAAAGAACACTGAGATTCACCATATGTAAGATGTATTCGTAAGCGACCGTCGTTCATCCAGCCTTTATGGCAGCCACATACTGTCTTCGGGGATGATAGTTATCCTAAACACGAACTATTGATAGTGAGCCTGTGCATAGTGTTGGTGTCGTTCATACCACCGATACCCGATGGCTTTCTCTGATCCGAAAGATAGAAAGGCACTTCACGCGCGGGCAAGATTTCTGTTTGTTTGTTTGTATGTTCGTTCGTTCGTTCGT
>JADBJO010004508.1:40499-42999 GCA_016801955.1 Conus betulinus
ATACCGTGTTAGCTGCTCATCTGAACGCGTTGTCGTTCTGGCGGTATAGCGTTGGATAGTCATCGTTGTCTGCCTTACCCACCTTTGATGGGAGTGGATGAACCAAAAACCCTAGTGTCGCTCGCCTCTTTGATCATACTTCTCCACTGATTCCTGTCCCCTTCTCTCCTCTCTGTGTCTTTCATTCCAGACACACTGCCACCTGATGTGTCTCTGATGTGTGTCTTTTCAGACGTATTGTCACCTACTTGTTTTCTTCCTCTTTGTCTACCATTTCAGACATACCTCCATCTTATTCGTCTCCCACGCTCGTCTCTCATTCAGACTTCCTTGTCACTTCATTCTCTTCTTCTTTTCTGTTCAGGATTTCAGACGCATTTCCAGCTGACTTATGTCCACGCCTAATCTGTCATTTCGGACATTCTTCCACGAGACTGATCTCTCTTCTGTATCTGTCCTATCAGACGGTGCTTTTTTCTTAGTTTGTCTCTCATATTTATGTAGCATTCAGACATACCTCTAGCAAAAAATTATCTCCCGTCGTTATCTGTATTAAAAAAAGAATACTTCCACCTAATTTATCTCCCATTTCAGATGTACTTCTTCACTAGTTTATCTCCCCTCTGTATCTTTTTGTCAGACTTATTGCCCCTTTTATTCAACTCCTCTCTTTATATCTGTCATTTTACACATACTTCCACTGAATTTATCCGCTATCTTTATTTGCCATTCAGACATACTTCCGCCTAAATCATCTCCCGTCTATCTGTTCTGAAACATACTTCCGTCTAAGTTTATCTCCCATTGTTTTTCTATCATTTCAGATATCCTTCAGATAGGAAATATTCTCTTCTGAAACATACTTCCATCTAGTTTGTCTCCCATTTTTTTTTTATCTATCATTTCAGATATCCTTCAGATATGAAATATTCTCATATATGTATAATTCAAATTATGTCATTCTTCATTCGACCTATTACGCACTATACAATATCCCCCCTCTTTATCGGTCATTTTAGACATATTTCAATATAATTCATCTCCACTCTATCTGTCATTTCAAACATGTTTCCGCTTTACCATCTTTATTCGTCGCTTTAGACACACGTGCATCTAATTTATCTCCCTTCTTGATTTGTATTGAGACATACATTCACATAGTATATCTTCTGTCTTATCTGTATTAAGACATGATTATATTCACCTTTCATCGCCAGATGATATTAGACACTAGTTTAAAACAAAAAAAAAAAGAAAAAGCTTCACACTCAACTTATCTAGTACTTGCAAAAGCCACATCTGATATGTGCATATTTACATAAGTGAAATACCCTAGTGGGTAACAAAGTTGCGATCTTTACAAAAAATTTTCAGCCTGTGACTGCGAAATAACCATGGCAATTTCAGCAACACATGAACCATATAAGACAGTACTGACATTATCAAAGTTATTCATCTCAATACCTTTCTCCTGATAGAGCGAGGTCAACACTGAGCATTCAAACAAAAGATGACGCACAGAAATGTTTTCTCTGTAGACACAAGTATACCATGAGAATATTTAGTGTTCCAAGTATTCAGCTTTAATTTATGGATTAATTTAACAATGTGCCTTGGGGACAGTGGTAAAGTAGCCATGTTTTGACTAAACTTTATATGTCATTTCAAATATACTTCCACCTCGTGTGTGTCCACTCTCTATTCATCAGTTCAGACGTACTCTGTCCACTCTCTGTTCAACAGTTCAGACATAGTCTGTCCACTCTCTGTTCATCAGTTCAGACATAGTCTGTCCTCTCTATTCATCAGTTCAGACAGTCTGTCCACTCTGTATTCATCAGTTCAGACATAGTCTGTCCACTCTCTATTCATCAGTTCAGACATAGTCTGTCCACTCTCTATTCATCAGTTCAGACATACCCTAATTCATCTCCCATCCTTGTCATTTTAGACGTACTTCCACCCAATTTCTGTCCGGTCTTTATCTGTCATTTCAGTCCTACTTCAACCTAATTTATATCTCCCCTCTGTGTCTTTCAGTTCAGGCATAATTCCACGTGGCTTCCCCCTCTGGGTTTGTCATTTCAGACAGATTTCCACTCACTACTACATTTTTTTTATCTCCTGTCTTTGTCTATCATTTCAGACATTTCCACCCTGACTCTCTCCTTCTTTGCCTTATTGTAGACTGATTTCCACTTCAGTTATTTCCCTCTCTCTCCTACCAGCTCATTCTCCTACATCTGTTTCTTTCACATCTTCATCTGTCAATTCTAATTCTGTCCTACATTCTTCTTCAGAACTCCCAATCTTCATTATTCGACCATTTATATCCACGTCCACACAAATTCGATCGTCGCCTCTCTTGGTCAGTGGACTTGGACATTATATATATATATATATATATATATATATATATATATATATATATATATATATATGCTCGGTACTTGTCCTTGGAATTTATTGTTTTTCATTATATATATCTATATATATATAT
>JADBJO010004508.1:47999-50499 GCA_016801955.1 Conus betulinus
TAGAACAGATGAGGTGAAAAGTCATACACCAAAACAGGCGAACGAAACCACGAAAGAAGGGTCGGTGACACGTATCCTCCCTCCGCCCTACTACTCTTCCCACCCCGTTCCCCCCCCTTCCCCCCACACCCACCACCCACCCCACCCATACCCTCCCTCCCTCCCCGCACCCACCCTCCTCCCAACCGCCCTCTCTCTCCCTCTCTCTCTCTCTCTCTCTCTCTCTCTCTCTCTCTCTCTTGAGCCCTGTCAACATGTAGCCCCCCCCCCCCCCCCCCCCCCATCTCTCCTTTGTTCGAATTTCTAAACGTCAGGGTCACCAACCCCAGCAGTAGTCATTACCACACCCGCTTCTCGCCCCAACCCCCTTCTCTCCACTTCCCCCCCCCCCACCCCCCCCCCCCCCCCCCCCCCCCCCACTTCCACACCGGCACACCCACCCACCCCGCCTCGCTCACCCAGCCCGCCTCTATCAGTCCGTCCACGACACCACACCACGTCCATGACCCAGCTGAACAACAACGACAACAACGACAACAACAACAGCAAAACAGTAGCTTTCAAAGCCGGAGGAGAGAGCATCGAGGGAAAAGATCGTCTGTCTGCTTGCTTGTGCCACTCACTCACTGACTAGCACTCTGTTCATTAAGAGTCGGTGGAAGTTCCCCTCCGCACGGGATGGTTTGGTTGGCCAAGGAAAGAGCCGTCCACCAAGTTTTTGTTGCTTCCCCTGATAGGTTGGAGTGGCTTTTTTCTTCTTTCTTTTTTTTTTTTCTTTTTTATTTTAATTTAATTTAATTTTTTTTTTTTTTTGACGAAGCTGGTAGCACATTTTGATGGCGATCTTGATGGGGTTTCCCTTTGTGGTCGGCTCGGCTGTCAACATCATCATCATCATCATCATCATCGTCATCATCATGACTTGGTTCGATTCTTCCACCAATGAAAGGCTAAAGGGAGATAAGAAAAAAAAAGTTCACTGCTTCGGTTGAGTTTTGGAGCTCGCGCTTCGCGGAACTCGGGGAGAGAACGTGTCCCGTGTTTTGTGAGGAATTTTGTGCCAGTTCGTGTGTGAAGTGAGGACTCTTGATTCATATCGACAGTGAAAAATCAGGGATGGTGTGATGATATATCTTCGTTGCCGAGATGATTTCTGGAACTGTGTGAGAACATTTTGTTACGTAATAACTATGATAATGATAATCACAGTATCTGTCAATTTTAGGGACGTGTGTGCATGTGTGGCTGGCTGCTTAAGTTTAGGTCTAGAAAGTAAATTTCGAATCGTTCGTTAGTAGAAGACCACTGTGTCAATATCGAATCTGCCGGGATTTTACGATCAGTGTATAGATGATGTAGTCTCCAAGTGTTCGTGACGAATGTGTAAAATTTACGAAGTCTGCAACGTTGGAACGATGATGTAGCTTGTAATACGTGACTAATTCAGGCCTGCTGCCTATAACCCATAGTTTCCGTGGCATCAGGACCCACACGTAAATCTAGTCATTTACGTGAATTCTAGATTTGTGTAAAAAAAAAAAAAAAAAATTCCTACGTGTCCCCGTGTGATAGAGGAAAACGAAATGTGTATTACCCTACTCTTAAGAATGTAGCGCCGTTTTGTAAACTGTCATGTTTCGTGGGTTCTACACTATTGTAAGGCAGTGGATCTGAAGCATATATAAAATTATTTCATTTGGAATTTTGTGAATTATTTCCAAAGATTGAGAGCCATTTGGGGTGGGGGAGGGTAGTTACCTGAGCGTTTATATGTCGGGTTGCTAGTTGCGAGTTCGAACCTGACATAGAGCGGATTTTTGCGGCTTGAAAACTCCGTCTGTTCAGCTGCTAGTAAGTAGGCACCCGATTCAAGTTAGAGTAGTGTATGATGGCTAAATGAGAGAGATGGTAACATTTCATTGCCTCAAGGCCATTAGGATATGGGACTAAAAGCTTTGTAAAACGTTTTCTTTTATTCTTGATTCAGGACCACGCGGTGTCTCAGTGTTTGCATTTATAGCGTGAGCGGTTTACCCTAACTTCAGTGGAAACAAGCACAATAGCTATATTCGGTTGTTTCAGTTAATCCTGGACTATTATATAAACTTCACACTTTTTCGTGAAACCATGAGTCATGTCTAAATAACGACAGAGGATTCTTCGTAATGAACACCTACTTCGTGAATTCCGTAACTTCCACGACATTAGGTAGTGTGATGATTGTATAAGTTTAGCGAGCTCTATGAATTGATGACACGTTCTTCAGCTCTTACGTGTCTTTTATACAACAAGGATAAGAGCGTAACATTTTGTAGCTTTCTTATTAAATGTACGGTCCCTTGGGGGGGAAATCAGGACTTGACAGGTTAAAGCCAACACACACACACATCAGCACACCTAACAGAAGAGTGCAGAGCAAGGCTTATTTAATAATAACAACACGGTAAGAAATGGACCAGTGCATTTTGGACAAATTATGTCCTTGGCAGATGTTAACAAA
>JADBJO010004508.1:52999-62999 GCA_016801955.1 Conus betulinus
AGCAACGTATGAGCACACGCGCCAGCTGAGATCATAGACTCTGAAGTTTGTAAGGACCCCAGCTTGCTGCAAGCAAATATTGGATACGTTTTAAAGGCGTGGGTGTTCATGTTTGCGGGAGGGAGGGTGGAGTTCTGTTTTCTGACGCTGGATCCATTTGCGCGCGAATATGAATATAAATAAATGAATATATAAGTATATATATATAGATATATAAAGGTATGTGTGGGTGTGTATGTATGTATGTATGTATGTATGTGTGTGTGTGTGTGTGTGTATATATATGATATATATCTGACAATATATATATCAGTCATGTGTGTGTGTGTGTGTGTGTGTGCGTGTGTGTGTGTGTGTGTGTGTGTGCGTGTGTGTGTGTGTGTGTGTGTGTGTGTGTGTGGTGTCTGGTCTGGGTGTGAGTCTGTGTCTGTGTCTGTGTCTGGGTGTGAGTCTGTGTGTGTAAAAACAGTGAAAGCAGACGAAAATCCAATCAACTTTAAAATGCGCCAAAATTTTCAAGACTGCGTCAAGACGACAAGTAAACATGCTCAGACCGTCGGCTCTCAATCTTTGAACATAATGCACACATTCATGCAGGGAGAGAAAAGGCATAAAAAAAAAAAAAAAAAAGTAAAAAAGAAAAAAAAAAAAAAAAGAAAGAAAGAAAAGAAGAATGACCAAAAGATAAAGCATAGTGTATACAAAACAGAATGTCTCGCAGGGGCACCACAAGTGGGGGGGGGGGGGGGGGGGGGGGGGGGGGGGGGGGGGGGGGGGGGGGGGGGGGGGGGGGGGGGAGGGCAGGGGGAGGAATGGGAAGAGTGGGGGTGAAGGGGAGAAGGCGACAACAGCCGGTAAGCCATCCTATTCACATTACCCCCACAGACCACCACATTGATACGTTGATACGTTGATATGTATACAGAGAGAGAGAGAGAGAGAGAGAGAGAGAGAGAGAGAGAGAGAGAAACCACCATTTACCCCCGTGTCTCCAAACAGACCGTAACGCGACCACCATACGATGTCAAAATGAATTGTCGTTTTTGTTATATGAAGACTAGCACAGATTTACCCCCTGTGGTCTCCAAACAATTCAGGAGATGTACTGACTAACTGAGGTGCGACACAGCGAAAACAATTCAGGGAGATAATTATACTAACTGAGGTGCGACACAGCCAAACAATTCAGGAGATAATTATACTAACTGAGGTGCGACACAACCAAACAATTCAGGAGGTAATTATACTAACTGAGGTGCGAAACAGCCAAACAATTCAGGAGATAATTATGCTGAGGTGCACACAAACCAAACAATTCAGGAGATAATTGTACAAAACGAGGTGCAACACAACAACCAAACAATTCAGGAGATGATTATACTAACTGAGGTGCGACACAACCAAACAGCTCAGGAGACAATTATACTAACTGAGGTGCGACACAACCAAACAATTCAGGAGGGTAATTATACTGACTGAGGTGCGACACAAACCAAACAGTCCAGGATGCGACACAAGATAATTATGCTAACTGAGGTGCGACACAACGCTGGCTTCAAACGTTTAGATTGAAGCATGTAAATCAAGAAATTCCATGACGTCAATGTACACATATATAACCTCGGTTTTTAGTTTTATCGAGGAATATTTACCGCGTGCGGGTCAGTCCCTGTACGCTACATTTCATCTTGCTGAGCCTTGAGACTGCAAATGCTCGGGTATTAGGCTCACGAGGCCGCAAACGTCTCATGCTGTTTAAAATGTGAGAGAGGGGTGTAAAGTTAACAGGGATTCTAGATGATCAAGAAGAGGCGTCAATGACGTCTTTTACAGTTACAAAACAAAACTTTGTGACGTAGAACCAGGGAATGTCATAGGATTATGTAACTAGCAAGTTTGACGTATGTGAATTTAAAGTATGAAAAAAAAAAACCCAACAACTGAGGTCTCCAAGAAATAGATAATGAAGTATAAACTTCGTGGTCTGTACCAAGGCATTGGCGTGTTTCCTTTGTAGACTTGTAAAATTATACACAAACAAAATACATAAACTGGTGAAATAAACTGATCCAGTTTTCAGTGATCAAAAAGATGGTGAGTGCAACTCTTCTAGGAATGAGACATCAGCTTTGTTAACCTTATCGCTTCCAAATATTCATGATTTCTTTGTTTAAAACAGAGTAGGTTTGAAGGCATTCCAGTCTTACTTACACTTAGGAGAGTGACACATGGACTTGTACAGCTGGTGGTACCTCCATAAGAGTTTTGATTGTGCAGTGCGTGAACGAAATGTAGAAAAAAAAAAAAAAAAAAAAAAAAAAAAAAAAAAAAAAAAAAAAAAAACAGAGCAAAACCAGCACAGTGTTTCTAGGAATTCCAGTGTAACTCTTGTCTTTCAAGAATTCAACATAAACTCCGTAAACCATGCAGCTTCCAGGATGTCATAGTTTCTGTCTTCAAGAGAACCGGACAAAACCCGAACTAAAACCTGCCTTGTCTTGGGGAATTCGAGTCGAACTTGAAAAAAAAAAAAAAATCCGTTGGCCTGCAAAGCTAGGCACATGGGAACGACAGATATCGGTTAGTTTGCATCTCGTGCTATCAAAAGGGGCTGTGCCAGTGTGTTTGTTGTCAAGATCCCTCCCACCCCCACCCTCACCTTCTACCCTCACCCCACCCCACCCCACCCCCTTTCTCAACCCACCACACCCTTTACCCTCCACCCTCACCCCTCCCACCTTTCTCCCCCCCCCCCGCTCCCTCCCCACCCTCACCCTCCCCCCCCCCCCACACACACACACCCCACCCCTATCCCCACCAGCAACAGCGCGACAGCAACAAGATGGCTGTGATTGGGTCGCTGCAACAGCCGCAGCAGCAGCAGCAGCAGCAAACAACAACACAGCAGCAGCAGCAGTAGCAGTAGCAAGAGCAAGGAACAGCAGCAGCAGCAGCAGCAGCAGCAGCCGGCGTAGGAGCGAGAGAGTGCACGCGCAGCCTAGCCCGGCCCTCCTCACGCGAACTTCGCCCGCGTCCACCCGATGGTGCTAAAAAGCTGGGACGGGGCCGTAGTCGCGGAGGAGCAGAAAAACTCCATACTAGTTGTCCTCCTCGTCGTTGTCGTTGTTTCGTCGTCGTCGTCGTCGTCGTCGTCGTCGTTGTTGGCTGGAAGTGGTGGCGGTTGATGCCAGCCTCTCTCGGTCTCGTTGCGGGCCCCCACCCCCCGTACCCGCTTCCTTAGGCGCTGATGCCGTCGACCTACCCGTTTGTCAGTCTGTTGGTCGGTCTGTCCGGGCAGCGTGAGGTGGTGGAGGGTGGTGGAGGTAGAAGAGGAGGAGGAGGTGGTGGTGGAGGCGGCGGCCGTGGTGGTGGTGGTGGTGGAGGAGGAGGAGGAGGAAGAAGAGGAGGAGGAGGAGGAGGGTCGACGTGTTTGAAGGGGCAGGAGGTCTTGGGGTGTGAGGAGGGATCGTCACCATGCTGGCTACTTCCACTTTCATAGGTGAGTGAGTTGGGGGGGGGGGGGGGGGGGGGGGGGGGGGGGGAGGGGGGGGAGAGGTAGAGGTGGGGGGAGGCGGGAAGGGGGGATACCTGTGTTGTACGATGCTAAGACACTTCGAAAAAAAAAAACCCCACCAAACAAACAAACAAGCACACACAAACACACACACACACACACACACACTCATCTCTCTCTCTCTCTCTCTCTCTCTCTCTCTCTCTCTCTCTCTCTCTCTCTCTCTCTCTCTCTCTCTCTCTCACACTCTCACACACACACACACAAAGGCCTGATTCAAAAGTAATCTTTGCACTCGTGAAGCCTTGAGTCGTGACTTTGACGATCGTTTGTGTTTTGTGTTTTTGTTGCTGTTGTTGTTCTTCTTTTTCTTCTTCGTCTCCTTTCTTCTTGTTGTTTTTCTTGTTCTTCTTTTTTTTCCTTCTTCTTGTTCTTATTCTTCTTCTTGTTCTTGGTTGTCGTCTGGTTCTTATTCTTTTTTGTTGTTGTTGATGTTGCTGTTGTTGTTGTTGTTGTTCTTCTTCTTCTTCTCTTCTCATTCTTCTCTGTTCTGTTTTCTTGTGCGTTTTTTCCTTTTCTTTCTTTTTTCCTTTCCTTTTCTTTCTTTCTTTTTTTTTTTTTTTTTTTTCTTTTTTTTCTTTCTTTCTTTCTTCTCTGTTTCTCTTCTTCTTTCTTTCTTTCTTCTTCTTCTTCTTCTCTTCTTCTTCTTCTTCTTCTTCTTCTTCTTCTTTCTTCTTTTCTTCTTGTCGTTCTACTTCTCCTTCTTCTTTCGGGTTTGCTCCTGAACAACGTGAATTACCCCCCCCCCCCCCCCCCCTCCCGTACCCCCCACCCCTTTTTTTTTCCATTATCGGCTAGTTGATTGCAAACGGTTATATATTACTATTATAGTGGTTAATGTGATGATGATGATGATGATGATGATGATGATGATGATGATGATGATGACGACGACGACGATGATTGAACATCGTTATGTTTTTTTTCGGCTGTTTGAGTTTCCATTTCTTGTGGTTAGCCAGGATTTAATCCAGGTAGCAACAGTCCCGCAACAGTTCAACTGTATGAACGAACAACTGAAATTGTACATTTACATTATGAAGATAATGAAAATAATGATAATGAAAAGGATAATATTAATGATGATAATAATAATAATAATAATAATGAGATCATTTAATGATGATGATAATAATTGTGATGATGATAATGATAGTAATGATATGATAGCAAGAAGTCATGATAATAATAAGAATGATAATGATGAGGAGAAGGATGATAATCATCATCATGGCTATGATTATTGTTATAGAAGTGTGAAACTGCTTATGCCTGTGTGTGACTGCAATGACTCTCTGACTCATCCCAACGTTTGTTATTCATTGGTAGTGACAGTGATAACACTGACCCATACTTGTTCTTTCTTCTTTAAACTCACAGAAATGAAAACTGTTTCAGTTGACTAATTTTGACTGGACGAAGTTGTGGATGAAAAGTAAGATCAGACAGTTCCTCAGCAGTCAAAGGAAAACCGAGAGAGAAAAACGAAGGAAGGAAGGAAGGAAGGAAAGAATAAAAAAGAAAAAATGAAAGATGACCGTGGCAGTTTACAAGACGTTGTATTTCTGTGAAGTGTGAAGAACAAATAGCATCCATTAATAGAACAGAGAGAAAAGACAAAGAAAGTATTATTCATTATTTAAGTATATCATTACCAATGAATGGCTGACGATGAGGTGTGATGAAAACTTGCTCGGCACAGATACGATCGCGTTTTGGGGTTTCACGATTGTACGCTCAGAACTGCGAAATTTGTAGGTTAATGAGAACAGCGTTGTTACGATGATTTCAAATGCTATGCAGTGTTATTATTCGTTCAGTTGCATAACTGAACTGTCGCTGTCTGGTGTAACGCACCATGATCCTGATAGACTGAAAGGAATTCAAGAATTTCAGTTTGAAATGTAAATTATGTATTTATTTATTCTTTCAAGTATTCGTGCCAGTTTCTGATAGCAGATGTATATGGTGATACTAAGTTTCTTTTTTTCTGTTCAGTTAGAACGTGTACTATGTTTGACCGCTTCATTGGAAACGTTGGTAGAATGTTGATCTCCCTTTTAGAAACGAGCAGTGGTACAAATAAACGTGTGAAATATCAGCCTTGTTTCTGTATCCTGATTCACTTTTAGCAATTCTGGCAGCGTTTGAACTTGGGGTTGAATTAGCCACCTGGTTGGTGCCTGTCAGAAATGCTGCATAATGTCTGTTCCTAGGTTTTTTTTTTAATGGGGGGGGGGGGGGGGGGGGTCTTTTGACCGTACTAATTTGGTTCGTAACATTAGAAACTGTGTTGAATCTGGTTTCATGTTTGTCTTCTTTCTCTCTTTTCTGCCTACCTTTTTAACCCCACCCCTTCACCGCCCGATCCTTCTGCTCTGTAGAAGAAGAAGTATAAACAAAAGAAACGAATATGGGAATGAAGAAATTTTTACGAAATTTATGGAAAAAACTCAAAATCAAACACTGCAATATCCCCCCGACCTTGGTAAACTAGTAACTAATTTGCTCTGCCTTGAAAGGTCTTTGGTTTTGTTATTGTCTGTTCCAAGTATGACTGAATAAGAATGTGTGGAAAAACCAAAGAACTACAATTTTAAAAAAAAAGGTTTGTGAAAAACAGAAGATAAACGATCAACAAAAATCCTATAACAAGTTAATTGGTTAGTAAGACTCGACGAAAATAAAGCACGTAACAGTTACGTTGTTTGAGTACTATCTGGTGTTGACAAAATACAAAAAGAGGTCTTCAACTGTATCATTGTATTTGCTTAATTATGCTCACAAATTCGGGGAGAGAATCATGTCCAGCAAGTCTCTCTCTCTCTCTCTCTCTCTCTCTCTCTCTCCTCTCTCTGTTGCTTTTTTTTAAAATAGCGCTGAATTTAAGGTTCAAGAGGTCTGTTGTATGTTACCAAGATTAAAAAAAAAAAAAATGAAATTTCGACAAAATCACCATGAACGAATGTTCCTCTGACCAGAGCAAATGAACAAGATTTTTCTTATGATGAATACAGTTTGCCTTTTCCATTATGTCTGCTACTTTGCTCCATGACATGGCCTATTTCCTTTCATGGATATCTTGGTAAAAAGCTCAGATTACGTTGTATGATTGTGTCCATGGATTTCCTTAACGAAAGAAATATGATTTCAATCCGAAATGCACAGAATACAGAACAATATTAGACGCGAATGTTATATTGGTTGGCCTGGGTGTTGATGAGAAATGCCTGTATCAAAAAAAAACAAACAAACAAACAAAAAAAAAAACAAAACAAAACACGAAAACATCCAACACATACTATTATGAAAAGGGCCGCATGTACACAGTTTCTGAACTGGCATTGAAAAATAAGTTTTAGATATTGGATTTATGCCGTAATTTGTATCTCTCTGAAAAAAAAAAAGTTTTGGATAATGGATTTATGCCGTAATTTACCTCTATCTCTCTGAAAAATAAGTTTCAGATAATGGATTTATGCCGTAATTTGCCTGTGTCTCTCAATGAATGTTTGACTGCTGTTTCGTCTTTTAATCAAAAGCATCATTGATTTATTTCGTGTGGGTAAATCGACTAATTGTACACTCTCGTTTCATGCTAGTGGATCCCTCTCACCACCACCACCACCACCATCACTCCGCCCCTTCCTTTGGCGTTCTCTCCTCAAAAGCATTTCAAAGGTGTATGTAGATATGCAGTTGAAAATCGATTTCTGACATTTAGATGTCTGGGCGACATTTGTGAACAGGCTGATGTACGTGCACACCCGGCGTGTAGGAGATGTGACGTACAATTGATCCTGTGTTCCTGTGGTCTTGCTGTGTGTAGGTCTTCAGATACACATTCCTAATGTTCTGTGTGCTTTTTCCTGCGGTTACTTGCGTGTGTGTGTGTGTGTGTGTGTGTGTACGTGTGTGTGTGTGTGTGTGTGTGTGTGTGTGTGTGTGTGTGTGTGTGTGTGTGTGTGTGTGTGTGTGTGTGCGTGCGTGCGTGCGTGCGTACATGGTTGTATTTGTGCGAGTGAAAAAGCACTATAAACAACCACACACGCACACACACACAATACGATTTTCCCCACCAACCAATAACCGGATAGGCATAAATGAAGAATGAAAGAAAGTAACTGTGTTGTTTGGAGCGTTTAATATCTCGCTTTTACTTTTCAGAATATTCGATGAGCTAAATGAACTGTCTTGTGTTTATCCTTTGTTGTCGTCTTTATATTCTTGTGTCTGTTCTTCAATGCGGACGACACCATGTACGTTCTAGTAGTTCTTGTTGTAGTGGTTGTAAAAGTAGCAGAACGTCGAAGTAGCAATAGTAGAAGTAGTTCTTCAAGAAGAACCTCCCCCACCCCTCCCCATCTCAGATAAGTGTGTTTCGGCTCTGAATCAGAGGGCGTAAGAAGTTCAGGATAAAAATTACTTTTTTTCGGAGGGGAGAGGGAAGGAGGTCTCTCAAGACTTTCTGCTATCAAGGTCTACGTAGAGTTTCTTCCTAATTGTTATGATGATGATGATGATGATGATGATGATGATGATGATGATGATGACTACTGCTACTACTACTGCTGTCATCATCATCATCATCATCATCATCATCATCATCATCATCATCATCATCATCATCATCATCATCACATCATCGTTATCATCATGATCGTCATCATCCGTTTTAATGTTAGTGTTAATCTGTTGGTGTTATTCTTCATGATCATCATCATTGTCGTCATCGTTATTGTTATAATCGCAATGATTATTATCACCATTATCATTATCATCACCATCATCATTATTGTTAGCATTATTTTTTGTAGTAGTAGTAGCAGCAGCAGTAGTAGTAGTAGTAGTAGTAGTAATAGTTGTTATTGTTATTCTTATTTGTTTTTACTGTTGTTGTTATTATTATTATTATTTATTATTATTATCGTTATTGTCATTATTATTGTCATCGTCATCATCGTCATCGTCATCATCATCATGGTAGTTATAGTGAGGTATGTTTTACTGTAGCTAATCTGAATGCCTGATCTGGGTCAATCGGTGACTCCGCCTGTCAGTGTCTTCGCCGTCCTCTCTTACCAGTGTATCACTCGGTGAGTTGACCGGCACGGTGACCGCCCTGATATGGCCCATTGCGGTCGGCTGGGCGAAAAGCAACATTGTCATTACCCTTCGCCCACTCTTCCTGTCCTAGATGAGAAAAAAAAATGGTTTTGAACAATAAACCAAACAAAAGAGGTCATTGACTAATCGTTTGTGTTGTTTGTCTTAGAATAGAGATGGGAATAAAGACAAAAGGCAGTAGTAGTAGTAGTAGTAGTAGTAGTAGTAGTAGTAGTAGTAGTAGTAGTAGTAGTACTTCAGCTTTACGTCTGTTCACATAGTGATATTAGATGTCAGAGAGAGTAGTCTATGCGTATGCTTGTTCTAACTGAATGGATAATCAAACACGAACGCATTTGAACACAAATAGAAAGATAACCGCCCCCCCCCCCCCCCCCCCCCAACAATAGCTGTCCTCTCACCCAAACTTCTACCTGTTATCCCCCCTCAAAAATAAGTAAGTGAATGAATGACTCAATAATAAATGAATAAATAAATGAATGAATAAGTAAATAAATACATGATAAATAAATAAATAAATAAATAAATAAATAAACAAAACAAATAAACAAATAAATAAAAAACTGAAAAAGTTTTTTTTTTTTTTTCCAAAACCGACAAGACAGTTCCATGATACAACAGTCGCCCTCTTTCTTCTTACCCCACCTTGAAAAGACAGTCATCACAAATAGGAAGAGTTCTAAGGCGTGCTACAAAGCTATTAAAAGAATGCAAAGATAAATCTTATGCAGAAAGATTACAATATTTGAATCTTGTTCTTATTATTATATTGGGTATTTATATAGCGCCTCTCCTCGGTCACAGACCAAGCTCTAAGCGCTTTACAATAATCACACTACCTCACTCACTCAACGGGCTGCCAACAATCTACATTCACTAAAAGGCAGAAGGACAAGAGGTGACCTTGTACAGACTTATGAAATATTTAATGGATTTGATCGTGTTTGTGTTGACTCACTCTTTTCTCTTTCACAACATAGCATCACGAGAAATGCAGAAGGAAAGATATTTATTCAGCACTGCCGTACTAACACAGAAGAACATTTTCCTTTTCACACAGAGTAGCCCCTTTATGGAATGAACTCCCTACCGACATAAAATTTGCAGAAGACACTCACACAAGTTCAAGAATCTTTTGGATGTAATTCCAAAGTTTAAGGAACTTTTCAATCATTTTGATGATTAAAATGCCTTATTAGGCATAGTGTAACAAAATAACAATTGTGCATTCAAACACCTGTACTTTAAACAAAAAAGTATTTGACAAGAGAGAGGACGTACATAGGCCACGAGGCCTTG
>JADBJO010004508.1:67999-72999 GCA_016801955.1 Conus betulinus
CCGGCCCCCATAAGGTAGATACACGAACACTCCGACAATGTTCAGCACGTAGTGAGGTCGAAGATTGAAATTCATTTTGTGAAAAGCAGCTCTCGACACAAACTACTGCCACCGAAGCTAACAGAACCGCTGTCAAAGGATAAGCTAAACTCAAACTTGCGAAAACCGAGCTTAAGTGAAATACTAGGAAATGAGGACCTACAAATTCATATTGCAAAATATGTTCACGATTGCATGAAGTTGGGGAAAAAAAAAAAAACCAATAAAATAAAGGTTCCCCTTTATGGACTCACATGAATTATGGTCTATCCATTTATCATAATTTCTCATAATACCGTTCTGTGTCTACAGACCCTGAAGGATTCTAGTGACAGTTAAAAGTTGGAGTCACAAAAGTAAGGACTATTGTGTACTCACAGTGACTGGCTGATTGCAGACCAGATGTTTTCAGCGTAGACATACACACAACAACCGGCCCGCTTTTTAAGACCAGGTGTGTGTGTGTGTGTGTGTGTGTGTGTGTGTGTGTGTGTGTGTGTGTGTGTGCGTGCGTGCGTGCGCGCGCGTGTATGTGTGTGTGTGTGTGTGTGTGTGTTCAAATTAAATGATTTACTACCGGATACCGGAAACGCCGTATTTTCAACGATTTCCGCATAGTGACGTAAAATCTGCGAGGCCGGTTATCGAGATTCCACTGCCTTTCCTTTTGAATTCTGTACAGTATTTTGTAACAAGACAATTACGTAGGAGACTGAGTGACCTTATTATACACCTTGCATACCTGTCAAATTAATCAAAACAGAAGTGACAAAAACATTTATTAATTTATCTTTTTTTTTTTGTATTTGATATGTGTCTGCGACGTGGGCGTGATAACCCTGCTTTCGATCGGTCCGTTAGTTTCCAGGGCCTGGTATGATTGTTGTAACTTTATTGGTCTGGACGTTTTTTAATCTGTTCGTGATTCCGTTTTTCACTTGGTTGTAGCCTGTATGTGACCTCTCAGGTTGAATATGATTCAACATGTTCCCACCCCGTCCCTCTCTCGTCTCTCTCTCTCTCTCTCTCTCTCTCTCTCTCTCTCTCTCTCTCTCTCTCTCAAATGTGTGTTGAAGGTGATTTAGAATCCACCTTGCACAGGGTGATAATAATAATAATGATGACGACTGCGATGATGATGATAATAATGAAAATATTAATAAATCGTCATCATCATCATCATCATCATCATAATCATATTAATGATAATAAGTAAATAAATAATCATATTAATAATGATAACAGGCTAATATTAATTACAATAATACTAATATAGTAATAGGAATAAGAATGAGAAGATGACGATGATAATCATAATTATAGCAATTACGATGATGATGAATACCATTACTCGATTGTACTGTTAGTTGAATCGATTAGAATTTCAGCAAGGATGCTGTGAATGTGAGAACTGGTTGCATGGAAAAGAAAAGAAAAATGTTGCGAACAAGCAGCATTGACAGATAATTTTGCGGGATCAGTTAATGGTTTGTACAAATCAACATGGAAAACGACAAATTGGTTATAAAAAAAAGAAAGAAAAAGAAAGAAAAAATGGGTAGCCTATATGGCCCTGATAGAGTTGGGGGACTGATTCATGATATGTGACTGCTTCGTCTTTTGTCTTGACATTGTCAAGGCAATTATCCTCTTGATGTGTTCGCTCTTTTTTTTTTTTTCCTCGAGCCTCACGCAATGACAGAGTGAAAAAATGTAATCCATGAACAAGGCTCAGTACTTATGCCTTACCAAGTGTTTGAGAAGAAAAAGAAACACCCGAAGGTGTTGGGGAGGACCCAGAGAAAGCGCTGTCTTCACCTGCCCTTGAAGACAGTGCTTCTCTGGGTCCTGCCCAGCACCTTCGGGTGTTCGCTCTTTTTTTTTTCTTTCTCACGCAATGACAGAGTGAAAAAATGTAACCCATGAACAAGGCTCAGTACTTATGCCTTACCAAGTGTTTGCTTTATACACGTCAAATTGAAAATTGTATTGATGTTCATCCTTTTATGTTCAACAAGATTATACACCAGGCTGGGGAATTGTCAGAGTATTCTCTATTTGCAGAATTTCTTCTTTTTTTTTTCAGAGTGACTAAACCAAACAGGGAAAAGAGCAAGGAAAAGAGTTTGGAATATAGATAGTAAAAGAGCATGGAAGGTAGAAATAAAGAAAGCAATGACAGAGGAGTCAGCATAGTGTGATACTATTTAATTATGAGTCAAAATATCTCCAGCTACGGGGGGGGGGGGGGGGGGGGGGGGGGGGGGGGGGGGGGGGGCATTGCCGTTTTCAGAGATTTTTTTTTTCGTGGCTCATTCCCCAGCCTGATATATGCCCAAAATTACGTCAACTGAATTGGAATGAACAACGACCAAAGCTGTTATTATCGGACGTAACTAGTACTATAATGTGATTGATGCATATGTTTATATGGAGTTTTGCTACTTTGTTTATATGACACTGTCAGAATGTTCATGACTATAAGCCATCATTGTACACTCATAAAAGCGACATCGTCACCCAAGTATAACTTTGAAAATGTATCCAAATGGTCAGTGTCTTTGTGTGTACCTTCATTCTGAATAAAACCATGTTGAAAAAAAAAAAAAAACAAAAAAAAAAAAAAAAAAGAAAGAAAGAAAGAAAAGAAAAGAAAAAAAAGAAGATAAAGTAAGATAAAGGCTAAACGAACACTTACTATTTTTTAGCATGGGTGTTAGTGTGGTGGGGATGGAACCAAGAGGCATACATTGCCTCCTGCGGAACACCACAAAGAACCTGTAAATACCTCAAGAAATTTGGAGAAGGAAAGTGGTCGTTCTTGTTGGAAAGGCGGGTCCCATTCATTAGTTAAGTCATTTATATCAGCAAGACATCCTGGGAAACAGCGCATACGTACGTGGGCCTTAAGAACAGAACAGAAACGTTGTTATTGAACAGTCTGTTATAGCGTTTAGGATTTCAAAAGGTTTGTTTTAATTACTTGGCGTTTGAAACATGCTTTGTTCTATGTTTGGTAAAACAGTCCGTACATTCATTATAAATGTTTCCACAATACGAGTAAATCTATAACAACAACAATAATAATGTTAAGAAGAATGATGATGATGACGATAAATTAGAAGAAGAAGAATGATAATAGTAATAGTAATAACAACATTTATAATGATAATGATAACATTAATAATAATGATGATAGTAATGATAATGATAACAATAGTATTAACAACAACAGTGATAGTAATAACAGCAGCAGCAACAACAGCAATGAAAGCAATAATAGTAATAATGATAACAACAACAATAATTATAATAATAGTTGTTGTTACCATTGTTTTTATGTGGTTGTTGTTGTTGTTGTTGTTGTTGTTTCTTCTTCTTCTTCTTCTTCTTCTTCTTCTTCTTCTTCTTCTTTCTTCTTCTTCTTCTCAGTATATTAGAACACGTAAAAATGGGGGTTTAATACCCTTTCGTGCAAAGGGAAAAGTCTTGAAAAATGTAAGAATACGCACTACATTATACCTCAGAGATCATGTAATCTACTAAGAATTGGCTACGGAGAGAGTCAGTCTGAACAAAACTTTACCAACTCTGTCAGTCTTGCATGACCTGAATTTTGTGTAAGTGTGTGTGTGTGTGTGTGTGTGTGTGTGTGTGTGTGTGTGTGTGTGTGTGTGTGTGTGTGTGTGTGTGTGTGTGTGTGTGTGTGTGTGTGCGCGTGCAGGCCACAAGCCTCAAAACTCTCCGTCAGTGAGCGTTTTCAACATGTCGCAACATCACGTTTCTGAGAATGAACGTGTCTAAAATAGCGAAACAAGCGAATCTTCCGGTACTTTAAAAACAAAAAATACATAATTCAGTTAAATATGTGCTTCTGAAAATTCTTGCAGAAAGTATTGCTATTCCCTCCTGTTTTTGTTGTTGTTGTTGTTGTTGTTGTTGTACGGGTATAGACAGTCTACATCTTGCTTGTACATGGATCTGAAACTTCTCTGACTTCTTTTGCTGCTGCTGCTACAACAACTACTACTACATCTAAGCTTAGTAATACTACCACAACTACCACTAACAACGACACCATTGGTATTGCAACATCAACAACAACAATAACAACCACTACTACTCCTCCTACCACCACCACTACTATTGACCCGAATTAGAAACAGGAAGGCGTTTTGGAGATCGCAGATCCCCATCCCCCACCCTCATCCTTCCCCACTCAGCTTGGATGTGGTTCCAGAGTGATAACAGATCCTTTCCCCAGGGAAAAGCTATGGGTGCAGACTGGCGGAATTAGTCCCCGTGAAAACAACAGGACTGACACACAAGAACACAACGGGCAAGTAACGCGTGACCGAATCAGCAGGAAGGATCAGATACCTCCATTTTGGATAGTCTTCTTCGACGCAACTAACGACAGACATAACAAGAAGAAAAAAAACAAATGTCATTCAATGTCATTCCTATGCTGACTCTGTTGCGTGTAACGTCTAAAGACAACACATCTGTCGAAAATTTACCAGTCCGTTTCGTATTAGTTGTTAGAGTAAGTCTTTGTTTGCTCCTTGTGTTCTTGAGGCTTTGTATTTCGGCGTGTTTTCAGTTACGCTACCCTCGATGTCATTCGCAGAAAACGAATCACCATACAAAATTATTTCTCACGACGATGTATAACTTTATGAATAGTTATTATTTCTATAATGTGATCAGTAATGTTAACATGTCCTGGGTCGATTTTTCCCCCACCAAGGGAAGTAATTGTCGATACGGACAGAAGAAATTACTCCCTTGTCGATTAACGATCCTGGATCTGCTCGTTATTCGTATCCGGAACCCCAGATCCGCCCCAAAATTTTCTGGGTTTATCCCAGGGTGACATCCTATTTTTTGACGAAGTGAGGCCTCCATAGTTCCAGCAGTTTTTGCGTCATCTTGCTTTAGGACAGGCAAACAAAGTGACA
>JADBJO010004508.1:87999-92999 GCA_016801955.1 Conus betulinus
ACACACACACACACACACACACTCAGAGAGAGAGAGAGAGAGAGAAGCATTTCATCTTATCTTCACACACACACACACACGCGCGCGCGCGCAAGCACGCACGCACGCACACATACACACACACAATGTAGTCCCTATCATTATCAAATTCACCAAATTTTATAATAATATCTTAAGAAGATTAAAACTGTCTAGTGACGAAAGTAAAAACCGGCTTGATTTACAAGAAGTGAGGTACTTTCAATCGCTCACAAAACATTACGAGAAGTTTGCGCAGACAAAAAAAAAACAAAACAAACAAACAAAAAGAAACAACAACGAAAAAAAAAACTGTTGAATTTCAAGTGAATACGAACCCAGCCATGGGGAGTCACTACAACACTTGTCATTGACCTGTTACTAAGCCTTCTACAAGCCCTTTTTTTTTTCCGGATTATGTTTTGTAAATATCGCATTTGTCAATGGTGCCCCGGGCCCCCCCCCCCCCCCCCCCCCCCCCCCCCCCCTCCCCCCCCCCCCCCCCCCCCCCCCCCCCCCCCCCCCCCCCCCCCCCCCCCCCCCCCCCCCCCCCCCCCCCCACCTCCCCGCTCTCCTTCCGGAATATGATTTGCTTTAGAAGGCAGGGGGAAAGAACTCCTTAAAGACAGTCAGTGTGGGTTATGTTCTGAGAAACCACTGGCTCCAAAACCCCATTATTTGAAAGAAAAAAAAATTCTCATAAAAAAAAAAATGCGATGACTGAAAGGGCAGCCTAGGAGAGTTCAGACCTGTGTGAAATTCGACATGATTCTCTGTCTGACTGTTGAGTCAGTCCATTAGTGAAAGCAACAGTTTTGCATGCCAAGGGAAGTAATAATTGGAGCGAATTGAGAGAATTACTTCCGTGTACTATTTTTCATTTTAAAAGACCGTGTACAAAAATCGAAACACAAACGTAAAACTCATTACAGTTTATATCAATAGTTTTGAATTCCTACCAGTAACTTCACAGCCTTCAGGTTCAGTGGAAATTTTGTGATGATTCTTTCAGTATGAGCATCTGCTGTTTGATTTAGATCCGTGTCAAGAATGCGCACTCGTATTTCACAGATTCATCATCCACCCACTTTTCAGAATGGGTTCGTCTGTAGCCCACTGTCCACCTAAAGAGAATGGGTTCGTCTGTAGCCCACTGTCCGTTGTGTGGACGAAGGTTGGTGAAAATGGGTTCCGTCATTTTGATTTTGATCCCTTGACAAACAAAGAGACGGATAGAAGGTGAAGAAAAAACAAAATAAGCACCCCCCCCCCCCCCCCTCCCCCCCGACTTCCTCAATGGTAGAGGGAATTAGAGAACTGTTTCTGCCGTGAAATTTATTCATTCGATTGCTCCATAATTATCGTTGTCATGCTGTTTTTTTGTTGTTGTTGTTGTTGTTGTTGTTGTTGTTGACATCGCACCATAGCTTTAACACATTAAGTATAACTGAGCACACGTAGGGCATACTACGTCTGAGGTCTGAATGTTCAAAGTACATGCTTTTTGTTTGTTTGTTTCTTTTGTTTTGCTACCCACTGCTTACTGTTAGATCACACCATTAGACAGATCTTGCTTTCTTGTTGAAGATTCTCAGCCCTACGCCCCAGTAGCGTCAAAAGTCTGTAAATGTTGTTTTGATGTCTTCATCACCTTTTTTTTCTTTTTCTTGCTCAGGGTTCATCAGTCACATGGAACAGTTGTTATTACTTCACGACAGTTGGTCATTGCTGATAAAGGCCAGTGGACGCTTGCTGAAAGCTCTAAGGAGCGTCATAGCTGTCAGAGATCAATTGTTTTTAACAATTCTTTTTATCATGTTAGTACTATCGTCAAGCAAATGACTGTTTTCGCAACAACAAAAAAAAGGAAAAAAAAGAAAGAAAACAAAAAACGAACAAACAAGACAATCCAAGCACACACACACACACACACACACACACACACACACACAAACCGTCATTTTGACCCATTTTGATACGAGTAACTTCTCATAGTTTTGTGGCTACCAATGACACACCTCCCAAGCCTGCTGACAGCAAAGAAGACACAGACTGTCCGGCATCCCGTCAGAACTAAACTGGGGGCTCAGTGGGTGACATACTCGCCTGGAAAGCAGCACACATTACAGGTCCGAGGTTCGAGTCCCGCTGAAACTTTTTTTTTTCTCTCTCTCTCTCTCTCTGCACCTTTCCACCCGACCGTAAGAGAAGGCATGAGTGGCAGGATTTTTTTTTTTGTTTTTTTTTTTTTTTTTTCGGAAGACACTGTTAACCGAGCGCCGTTTGCAGCAGGTTTTAGCGCATGTGAAAGGTCCCACGGCGATTGTGTAGGAACGTCCACTTTGGGTTAAAAAGGTTGAAATTCTGATAACCTGTCGGCTGTAGGGGCTGTGTACTGTCTGAGAATCGCTGTGTCTTGAACACGGCATGATGGAAAGCGGAGCCCATTTCTTCTTTCCCCGCCTTTGACGTGCCCTGAACTGAATCAAGTACCTATTGACCTCCTGGGTGGACAGAGAGGGTTTTCAAGCGGAAAAAATCATCTGTCCCCACGTGTGGTTCGAACGCACGACCCGTCAGCAGTGCAGACAGACGCGGTAACCGGTTGACTCGGGGTCTCCACTGTGGTAGGGACAGAGAAACGCACAGAGAGCGAAACAAGGGGCGCCATTCCGTGACGGTATGTTCACCAGGGGAGAGCAGTCTGAGGGAAAAGTCAAAAGAGAGGGCAGGACAATACAGTGAAGAATCGTGTAGAACAATATAATTCAATGCAATGTAACTGAGTTCGAAACAGTACAGTGCAGTACAATAGAGTAGGGTACGTTTACAATACAGTACAGTGGAATGCAGTACACTGCAGTACACTACAGTACGGTACAATCCAGTAAGTAAATACAATAATAATAATGGTAATGAATACTTTTATAGTGCCTATTCTCGGCTGGAGACCAATCTGTAAGCGCTTTACAATCCACACTCGTTTACACAACGGGCTGCCTACTTGGGTAGTGCCGACTGAAGAGCTGCCAGCTGGCGCTTCATTCAGTCGTTTCCCGTGTCATCCAGTCAATATCGTCCAGTATCGTTCACTCAATTTCCTTACTCTCTTCATTTTTTTTTTCATTTCTCACGCAGGGTGCATGCTGTGTGTAACGTGTCATCCATACCAACGGCCAAACTGGCCTTCTCTTCCGAAAGTTGGTGATGGGATTTTACGTGTGCAAGATGTTACGCATGCATTCACACACGGAACCTCGGTTTATAGTGTCATTCGAAGGACGTAATGGAAATAGAGTCAGAACCAATGTTAACTCTGAGGGAAAAATCCCCCTGTACCGAAACGGTCCGGCGGAGATTCAAACCCGCGACCCCAGGATCACGAGTCCGGCGCTCTACCAACTGAGCTATTCCGCCTCCCCCCCCCCCCCCCCCCCACACACACACACACACAGCACAGCTCAATAGAACGCAATGCACAGTACAGCACAGCGCAACACAATATATTAAATTACATTATGGTACAATACAATGCATACAATACAATTAATTTGACACCAGGAGCACGTATAATAAAACTCATGCATTGAAAATGATATTGCTCGTGATGTATCCTATTGATTTGTTCTTGATCGATAATGTACCGTCTATAGCGAATCGGGCCTGATGAAGTGTGTGTGTGTGTGTGTGGGGGGGGGGGGGGGGGGGGGGGGGGGTGTAAAACAGGCTGGAACAAGAACAATATGAATGAATAATAAAAAGCAATAAGACGAGTTTTAATTATTAAAGAGCTGACATACTATTAATTAATATGCAACGTGGACAAAATTACACGAGTTTCATTATCATAAATATCAGTAAGTAGTAGTATTAGTATCATTATTGTTATTATCATTATCAATATTAGTATTGTCTTTATTATTATTATAATTATTATTATTATCATCATCATCATCATCACCATAGTAATAATAATAATGTTTATTTTTATTGTTATTATTATTGTTGCTATCATTATTGCTATTACTACTATCATTATCATCATTATCATCATCATCATTACTATTGTTATTATTATTTATTAGGCCTAATTGTCTGATTTTCTCTTGACATTTCATATTATTATTATTATTATTATCATTATTATGATCATTTGATAGGCCAAATTCTGCGATTTGCTCTTTAATTTTGATGACAGAGAGTTTTCCTTTGGATTTGGGGTGAAACGGTTGTGAATAAATATCATGATTTTCGTTCGTTTATTGATGAAATAGTTGAAATTAACATGACTCGATTTTCACTTTTTCTCTCTCTCTCTTTGGCGTAAGAGTTTGAAACAGCATTGTTTAATTTTGAATTGAATTCAAGTGAAACAGTGGGCATTAACACATGATTTCCTTGTGTGTTTTCGATTAAACAGTTGAAGGTAAAAATAACACTTTTCCTTTTTTTTTTTTTAATGTAAACAGTCGAAGTTTCGAAGTTAACATCGCATGATTACCCTTTGAGTGTGGACACATGAAAGCCAAATTGAACGATTTTAGTGTGTTTTGTGATGGAAATGCTGAAGACCGAATTACACGATTATGGCTTGATTATCAATGAAGCAACTTAAGGTAAAAACTGCTTGATTTTCCCTTGAGTTTCACGAAAGCAACTGAGAGCAACATCGTAGGATTTTCCTCTGAGGTTCAATAAAGAAATGAAGGCCTAATGAAACAAGTTTTCTTTTTATTATTCAGTGCAAACCGTTGACGGCCTAGTTACTAGATTTTCCTGATTTAACGTGATGGTGAAAAAGTTGAAGGCAGCATTCTTCAATTCATAACTGATTTGTAGTAAAACTGGTTAAGGTAGCATTTGAATATTTTCCTTTGAATTTCGGTGAAACAGTCGAAATCAATATTGTACAATTTTCCTTCGTGATTTAGGGTAACAGCTGAATGCTAAATTACCAAGATTTACGTTTTGTGTTTTAGTGA
>JADBJO010004508.1:102999-105499 GCA_016801955.1 Conus betulinus
TCCAAGAAACGTCAACATTAAAATGCTGAGAATTCTAATAAGAAATTAATAGAAAAAAAAAAAGTAACTTGCATTTTTTTTTACCAGTGACATTTCTTACCACGTTCTTCTTTTTGAGTGCCTGCGCTTAGAGCTTTATACAGACAGTTACAGATAGAAGAAATGATGTAAGTGCACAGATGGAGAGATGTTAAGGACGTTTTATATAATTTTCATCACTCTGTAATATCGGCATATGCTCTTGCAGTCATCGTCTGAAATACAGTCTGAAAATGTTCCAGATGTTTTTGTTCCAGATGGGTTTTGTTTTAACGAATTTCAACACTCTAGCTATCGTTCAAGTCTTCGTTCATATGTCTGAAACATTGTGATTCTGAAGTGACGTTTTGCGTTGAGGGTTTTTTTTTTGTTTGTTTGTTTGTTTGTTTGTTTTTGAATTGCGAATACAGGTGCGCTCATTCAGCGAGACAGACTATTTACAAAATCCAGACGAGAGAGAAAGTGTGCGTAACGAAACAGACTCAAAAGAAGATTTACTATTCCGCCGAACGAAAGTGACTCTTTCGTTAGGCGGAGCCGTAAATCTCCTGTTTAGTCTGTGTCAATATCCGCCGCCTGCTGTCACTTCACTTTGAAACTGACTTGAATGCAACAGGTGCTGAGTTATCACTACGTAGTCGATTGTTCATTTCTAGTCATTGCAGATTACGATCATTCACTCAATATTTTCAACACCATCCAAATGCTGTTTGTTTGTTTGTTTTTTTATGTATACCCAGCGGAAGTGTAAACTTATTCTTTTCTTTGGCAGCACAGTTATTCTGTCTTTGCCATCACCCAACTTCAAAGCTAAACTTGTTATGAACTCGCAGTTATTGTTAATTTGCTGTTGAATTTGTTTACCAGAATATACAGGCGTACTCAAAAATTGTCGCTGGGCTGTGGTGTGTACACATTAATGTCCGATGTGCTGCGTTGTGTGTCTGTTGAGTGATTGTCCGTTCTCTACCTGTTTAGTTATCTACACAATTTATTCGTTTATTCCGCGCAGGAAAAGTGTTTATACTGCGTTGGCTTATGTCATTTAGCACTTGCTTATCTCGCTTAGCTTCAATTCTCCCCCCCCCCTCTTCCTCCGCCTCCCCCAAGCCTAAGCTTTTTTTTTTTTTTTTTTTTTTTAAAGAATATGAAAAGTGTGTGTACAAAACACATTGTTTGGTGTGAATGAATGTTACCCTGATGAGTCGTGAGATAATAATATCTTACCACAGTACGTAGTCAAGCATCACAAAACAAAACGAAATAAAACTAAAAAAAAAAAAAAGTTGTGGGAATTGTGCAAAACTGCGCGCCGGGGACGCACTTTCGCGGGGGGGGTGGGGGGGGGGGGGGGGGGGTGATAGTTACACAGTAAGCACCTCAGCTTTAACATCTGACAATAAACCGATCTTCTTTTTTTTTTTCCCTTTTTTTTCTTTTTTTTTTCTTTTCTTTTTCTTTTTTTTGAGAACTTGCGATGGCACGGAGAGGTGGGGGGGGGGGGGGGGGGGCAGTGGTTGGGGGGGGGGGGGGGGGGGGGGAGTGGGGGGGGGCGGCGGCAAAAAGGCAGGAGGGAAAAGGTGGGAAGGTGGGGAGTGCGGTTGGGGGGGGGGGGGGGGGCTGGCTGTTCAGAGTGAGGGAGAAAGCGGGAGGCGAGGAGCCGGCGTTAAACCAAAAAGGTGTCGCGACGGGTTGTGCAACATGGGCATTAGAACGGGCTGTCTGGAGGTCTACAGTGACCATCTGACAGTGGACCTGGCCTAAAACCGGGTACCACAGCTGGAATACCACAGAAGAACAGGAAAGGGGGACGATGGTGGGGTGGGGGGTGGGGGAGGGGGGGTGGCGGGAGAAGTGAGGGAGAGGAGGTAAGGGGGGGGGGGGGGGGGGAAGGAAGGGGAGAAGAGTAGGTGTCTGTTTTCTCTGTTGTTTTTTTGTATTTTTTTTAGTAGCTTTTGAGTCTCTTGTTGCGCAAATTCCTGGCGAAGTGCACGTTCTGTTTCGTACTGTTTTCCCACTGGGTGAAAAGTTCAGGATTCTGGTCAATCCTTCGTTGCTGTCAACGAACTCTCTCCACCACCCCCCCCCCACCCCCCCGCCCTCTCTCTCTCTCTCTCTCTCTCTCTCATCCCCTGATATACCCTTCAGATCTGCATCAGACGTGGTAACGAGCTCAGGGAAAGCCAGGGTAGGTCTGGGAACGACCCCGATGGTCCTTGTTCTAATACTGCCCAGCATCTGAGAAAAGACGTGATCTTCTGACCTCTTTTCTCTCTCTCTGCCTGCCTGTCTGTCTGTCTGTCTATCCGTCTGTCTGTCTGTCTGTCTGTCTGTCTGTCTATCCGTCTGTCTGACTGTCCGTCTGTCTGTCTGTCCTCTGTCTTTACCTGCCTGCCTGTCTGTCTGTCTGTCGTCTCTGTCTGTCTGTCTCTGTCTCTCTCTCTCTCTCTCTCTCTCTCTC
>JADBJO010004508.1:107999-112999 GCA_016801955.1 Conus betulinus
AGGACCTTGCACTGATACTGGCACCTATCCTCGCTGTCTTCGTCACACCAAACACTGCTTCTGTCTGTCTGTCTGTCTGTCTGTCTGTCTGTCTGTCTCTCTCTCTCTCTCTCTCTCTCTCTCTCTCTCTCTCTCTCTCTCTCTCTCAGCAGAAGCATTTTTGAAAAGTTTGTAAAACCTCACTATTGCTACTGATGACCATCCCTGTTCAAACTGAATGCATACCGACGTTTCCACATAATTTTTTTTTTTTTTTTTTTTTTTACTATGAGCCAACCAGTTCAGTTTTTTTTTGTTTTGTTTTGCTTTTTACTATGAGCCAAACAGTTCGCCCATACCTGTAAGGCTCGTTCAAGTGTGGAGACTTGGTAACATCTTCAGGATGTGTGTTGTGTCTGTTTCGTTTTGTTTTGTTTTGTTTTGTTTTGTCTCTGTTTCTGTTTCACGGATGTCCATTCAATATTTCGTTCATCTAAGCACCGCTTGCTCACGGTTGATGACAAGGTATCAGTTTAAGGGATCTTACGCGTTTTATGATCATGATATCTTTTTGTTGTAGTTGTTGTGCTTGTGGTCTGCCGTCCGTGTTTTGTCTTGTTGTTCTTCCTGGACGGGTTTCACGATGACAAAGACTTTCTGGCACTTTTGTTTTGTGAAACGTTGATCGTTTGACTGTGTTGAAAGTAACATGCGTCGGTGTTGGTTTGTGTGTGTGTGTGTGGGGGGGGGGGGGGGGGGGGGGGGGGGGGGGGGGGGGGGGGGGGGGGGGGGGGGGGGCTCTCCGTCGCATCAGCAGCTGGCATGACCATACCGTTATCAGCAGTTTGAAGATTCGCCCTTCTCACCTCATCCACCCCCCCCCCCCTCCCCATCCTTCTTCGTCCCCCTTCCTCACCCCCCACCCCCACCCCCCTTCCACGCTTTCCCACCTTCTTCTCTCCTCGGCTTCTCTCATCCAGTTGACTACAGGAATGACGTGACAGAGGAACCGAGACTGACGACAGCCCGAGCCACAGGAAGAAGACCTCACCGAGCAGAGGAGGCCAGATGGACGGGATCCTGGGCACAGTTTAACGGGATCTTTGAGATAGGTTGATGGGATCCTTAGGACAGGTCCATGGGATCTTTTGGATAGGTTGATGGGATCTGTAGGACAGTCTCCCGTGGAGATACTTTGTGGGATCCTTTGAATAGGTTAAAGGGGATCCCTAAAACGGGTAAGTGGTATCCCTTGGAGGTACTTGTGGGATCCTCTGGATAGGTTGATGGGATCCCTAAAATGGATAAGTGGTATCCCTTGGAGGTGCATGTGGGATCCTGTAGATAGGTTAATGGGATCCTTAGAACAAAGTTCATGGTCTTTGTAGAACACTTAAATGGGATCGTGAGGACGGGTTACAGTGTCCACAGGACAGGTGAATGGAATCCTTTAGAGAGGTTAATGATGTCGTCTGGAGAGCTTAGGGAGACCCTCGTGAAGGGTTCAGAGGGTACTTGGCAGAGGTTAACATAATCCTTCACAGAGGTCAAGATCTTGGAGGAAGTAAAGAGGGGACCCACGGCAGAGGTTAAGAGGAGCCTTGCAGAGGTTAAAGGGATCCCTGGAGAGGTTAAGCGGATCCTGGGAGAGGTTAATGGGATTCTATGAGATGTTCTGGGGATCCGTGGGAGAGACTTGCACGACCCTTGGAGAGATTAACCGGATCTGCATTCAAGGTTAACTGGATAACTGGTAGAGGTTTAATGGATCCGTTGGAGGGGGTAATTGGTAGAAGTTAACTGGATCTTTGGAAAGGGTAAAGTCATCCTCAGGAAAGGTAAATGGATCTATGGACAACGGTTCTTGAAGTGGATAACCCTCGGGAAGGGGGTTATCAAGACACGGGATTGGTGGGATAAGAAATAAAGGGTAATTATCAAGACACGTTGACTGGCGCGCGCAGAAGAGACAAAGGCGAGGGATAACTCACAACACAGTCAGCGGTAGGTTGGCGCGCCAGAAGACAAAGGCGAGGGATAACTCACAACGCAGTCAGCTGTAGGTTGGCGCTCCAGAAGACAAGGCGAGCGGGATAACTCACAACGCAGTTAGCGGTAGGTTGGCGCGCCAGAAGACAAAGGCGAGGGATAACTCACAACGCAGTTAGCGGTAGGTACCTGATGACAAGAAGAGAGCAGAGATGTCTCGTCAGACTTCGTAGAGATGGAGCACGTAGCTAACAACGACAAACGGTTGTGCAACATTGACTCCTATTTACTGGATGGTGTGGGTTGAGAATCTTAGAGAACGGGGAGGGGGGGGGGGGGGGGGGGGGGGAGTAGTTAGGCGAGTCTGCTCATAAACTGGTCTTTGAACTGTAGGAGGATGGTGATGAGAGGTGGGTAGAGGGGAGGAGGGGGCGGGGAAGGAGGAGGGGAGTTTAAAGAGAGGGGGGTGGGGTGGGTGAAGGATTCAGGGTTGGAACAGAGAGGGAGAGAGGTTTTTTTGTGTTTTTTTTTTTTTGTGAACATGTTGTTTTGTCGTCAGTTTTGTCAGGATTGCGCAAATGTCGATCGTATTGCAGTTACGGTCTGGGCGTATCCAGTACCGCTAGGACAATAGCGTTTGTAGATCTTCCAGACAGTCTCTCTCTCTCCTCTCTCTCTCTCTCACCCCCCCCCACCACCCTCCCCCCCCCCCCCCCCCCCCCCCTCTCCCTCTGTCTGTCTTTGATTCTCTCTCGCTCTCTCCATCCCTCCTTCTCTCCCTTCCACTCTCCCTCCCTCAGTCTGTCTTGTTTGTCTGTCTGTCTGTCTGTCTGTCTGTCTCTCTGTCTGTCTGTCTGTCTGTCTGTCTGTCTGTCTCTCCCCCCTCTCTCTCTGATCGTTGGAAGAAGATTCTTTCCATCCCACTGTGAACGCTGGATCGTGTCATTACAAACATTGATATGTGTGCCCCCACCCCACCCCCACCCCACCCCCACCCCCACCCCCAAACAAACAAACAAACACATGTACCAGCCACTAGGACCTGGCAGAGCAGTGGAGGAGCGGTTGGAAGCTCAACGGTTGTATCTGATTATATGACAGGATGAGAGGAAGGTACTAATCGGTGTATCGGGCTGAGCGATTGGTCAATGACTGTACCTGTCTAGCGAGTGGTGGCCGCCTTTGGCGTCGTTTGCCTGTGGAGTCAACAGGACAGGGGACGGTGGATACCCCCACCTGAAAGGATGGAGTTGAACGTGTCAGGTGTGCAGTCGTCGTGGTTATGGACAGGGGCTGACGCTGAGCGGCCTACAGACCTTCTGGCCCTATGTCTCTTCCATATATATGATAGTTGCTTTTATGTAAGTCTGCCGCCTTCTCTGGCTAACACGGACTCTTTGATTAAAGGCTTTTAAGACCTCCCTAGGAACGCAGCTTTTTTAACCGGACTGATGAACGATATCCACTTATCTCTGTGCGCGAGTCTGCTTGTTTTGACGCGCTTGTGTGTCTGTCTGCATGTGCACGTGTGTGTGTGTGTGTGTGTGTGTGTGTGTGTGGGTTTTTTTTTTTTTTTTTTTTTTTTTTTTTTTTTTTTTTTTGCGCGCGTGTGTGTGTGTGTGTGTGTGTGTGTGTGTTTTGAGTTGGGAAGTAGTATTTTATCATGTTTCTGTAATATGCGCTTTGGGCTCTCGCGAGGTAAAGCGCTCTGTAAATATCCTTTTACATTACATTACATTTCATCTTAGAGTGGAAAGATGTCCTTTCAAAGGTCCTTTCGTGCATGACACCTTTCCGTCAAAAGAGTAAGGCCAGTTTTGGCCGCTGCCGAGAATATTGAAAATGTTCTCTCCAGTGCAAAGGTGACATGCTGTGTCTTTGTATTTCAGTAAATTAGGTTTAACATTCCACGATGTGTAGCTCTAATGTACATTATCAAAGTGTCCAAGACGTGGCCTGCAAATTCATGACACTCTTTGTTATTTTATGCGGATTTTGCCGTCAGCTAGTGGTCGAATGTTTAAAAACAGGTCTTGCGTATTGTCCATTGAAGATTCAAGGCGTGTATGAAGTTGTGCACTTCATTGCAGAAACCTTGCAAGTGTCGCAACGGGGTTTTCTGTTTACCTCCAGATCCTGACTGTCTGATAGATCTTCCACTTGAAAGTTGTTCGTTATGGGTCTCTCCTCTTTATGTATCGTCGTATCCTCCCTAACCCCCCACCCCCACCCCCGTACAGGCGTAAAAAAAGAAGATACTTTGATCTTCAGCATCAAAGCCATGACGTCAAACATTGGGTGCCAAGAATCCAGGGTTGAACACTTTAGCCGTGAAATGATGTTTAATCGTGACACACTGAAAAGGTCATCGCCGAGGTCTGTGCAACAGGAATCCTCCGGGGGTGGAAAAATTTCCATCCGACAACCCCCCCCCCCCCCCCCCCCCTCTTCTTCCCATCTCTCTCTATCATTATCTTGCTTCCCACCCCAGTTATCCTCACACACACACACACACACACACACACACACACACACACACACACACACACACACACTCTCCTACTCCCCCCCCCCCCCCTCCCCTCCCTATCACTGGCATCCTCTTAAAACATGCAGGGCATTCGGAAAGAAACGCTCACAGCGTTCGCTTGAAAAACGTTGAAAAGTGATAAGACTATTGTAGGGGAGAGCACGTGTGTTTTCTTCAACAGTATCATTTTCGTTTTCTAATTTTGCAAAGTAGGAGAGGGGCTGTATTGAAAGACGAGGAGGGGAATGGGGGTGGACGGGGAAGATGGGGGGAAAGGGGAAGGTGGGTGGATTGGTGGGGGGGGGGGGGGGGATCAATGTTGAAGGTATCAGAAACTGAAACCCTCAGTGAACTCAGAGGATGGTGAAGAATGCGGCGATAGCGGTTCAAACGGCAAGGTGCACATTCGGAAACTCAGTACAGAGAGACATCAAGGATTGCAAAGGAAAGTTAAATATGAGAACACTGGGGACAAAGTTTCGTCACCCCTACCCCCACCCCG
>JADBJO010004508.1:117999-125499 GCA_016801955.1 Conus betulinus
ACGCACGCGCACACACACACACACACACACACATACACCACTCTCTCTCTCACTCACTCACTCAGTCTCTCTCACACACATACGCACACACAGTCTTTCTCTCTTTTCGCACTCTCACTCTCTCTCTCTCTCATCACTCTCTCACCACTCTCTCTCTCTCTCTCCTCTCTCTCTCTCTCTCTCTCTCTCTCTCTCACACACACACACACACACACACACACACACACATACACGCGCGCGCGCGCAGTCTCTCTCTCTCTCTCTCTCTCTCTCTCTCTCTCTCTCTCTCTCTCTCTCTGCACGCACATCTCCCCACCCCCAACCCCCTTCCTCCTAACCCCCCCCCCCCCCATCCCAACTACACTTTTACAAGAATTTGTTTGTCCCACTCGAGGAAACGGGAGGGGCAGCGGCAGCCCGCTTGAAAAAAACTGGCCCGCCGGCCTGCCCGCGTCCCCCAGCCAGTGAATGGGGATTGGGGGGATTGGGAGGGAGGGAGGGAGGGAGGGAGGGAGCGGAGATGTGTGATACAGGGAGGATTGCGATGGATATAAGGGTAGGATGGATGGTGGTGGTGATGATGGAGGTGGTGATGGTGGTGGTGGCGGTGCGATGGCCCAAAAGATGTGATGATGCGGAGCGGAGAGAGAGAGGGAGGGAGGGAGAGAGAGAGGAGTGCAGGAAAGGGGGTGGGAGAGGTTGGCGGAGGGAGGTAGGGGTGGGAGGAGGAGGAGGCTTTCCGGCTTTGGGACTGACGTGCAACGCAACGGTACACGGCGGCGTCACAGTCGGATTGCTGCAAGCGCTGTTGCGGAGGGTACACCCTCCTCCACCCGCTCCCCCTCCCTCTCCGCCTCTTCCCCCTCCCTCCCTCCCCTTCCCTACATACTCTCCAGCCGTTCCATCCGCCTCCCTACCCTCCACCCCCTCACCCCTTTTTTTTTCTCTCCCTTCTCCACCACTAGCTCTCCCTCCATCCTTCCGTGCATTTTTTTTTTTTTTTTCTCTTCACGGGCCCGTATCAAAGCGATTCTCAAGCATTCCACCCCTCCTCCTCCTCCTCCTCCTCTATAGCCAGCCAGCCGTGCGTGATGGAGGAGAGGTAGAACGGAGTCTCACGCTCTTCTGTTTGGGAGAGAGAGAGAGAGAGAGAGAGGGGGGGGGGGGGGGGGGGGGCCCTGGAAAGTGTCCCTTCGTTCACTTGATGAAGCTTACCCTCCCCCTCCTCCCTCCCCTCCGCTCCGTTGCTCTGCACGCCCACACACACACACACACACACACACACACACACACACACACACACACACACACAGACGCGCATGCACACACGGACACACACACACACACACACACACACACACACACACACACACACACACACACACACACACACACACACACACACACACACACACGCACATGGACACACACGCAATCTTGCTATGGACCTGTGCGCGTGGTGGTGGACCTCCCGTTCGTGCAGCGGCAAGTGCAGCGGAGGCAGGAGAGGAAGGAGGGGAGGGTGGTCCTAGATGGTTCGGGACCCTACTCCCTGGGAAGACGACTGGTGCGTGGTGTCCCAGAGTGAGGAGGAGATGCCGTAAGTTCCTCCGTGTTCCGACGGACACTGTTGGTCAGTTGTGTGGCTGCTGGGGGTCAGCATCATCAACAACATCATCAACAGTAACGGCAACAACACAATACTACAACAAGAGCAGGGAGAAATACTGACGGCGTTGACGAAGTTTCTCTCCACGTGTTCTTGAAGATTCTGACGTGGTGGTGGTGGTGGTGGCGGTGTGTTTGGTGTGTGTGTGTATAGAGGGTTTGTCTGTTTGTTGGATTCGGGTTTTCTTGTCCGTTTGTGGGTCCAGAATGGTCGGTCTGCCGCGAAAAAGTTGTTGTCGTCGGCTGGGGTCTGAAATGGGATCCCATTGGCGTTTTCGGTTGATACAGTGCACACACATTAGGAGACAGCGCGCTCACCCCCTTCCCCCTTCAGCCCCTCGCCCCCCCTCCAAACTGCCCACGCCTCTTTCCCCCCCTCCTAGCTCTTTCAGCAGTGAACGGCGAGTTTTAGGCAACAGTTCACTGTAGGTTCGTTGCTGGTGATGGTTGACGCCAGAGAAAGGTTTTGCCTTCCACCGTGGAGAAGAGTACGAAAGAGCAGTGCTGATGATCTCAGACTTTAGGCTTACTTGACCTATCCTTTATTGATTAAATTTTGAGGGGCTGTGTGTGTGTGTGTGTGTGTGTGTGTGTGTGTGTGTGTGTGTGTGTGTGTGTGTGTGTGTGAAACCTATCCTTTATTGATGAAAAGTTGAGGTGTAAGTGTGTGTGTGTGTGTGTGTGTGTGTGTGTGTGTGTGTGTGTGTGTGTGTGTGTGTGTGTGTGTGTGAACCTATCCTTTATTGATGAAAAGTTGAGGTGTGTGTGTGTGTGTGTGTGTGTGTGTGTGTGTGTGTGTGTGTGTGTGTGTGTGTGTGTGTGTGTGTGTTACAGTCATCACGAATTCATCAGACGACCTCCGTTACCATCCCACCCCACTTCCCTCCCCCCCCCCCCCTCCTCCGCTTCTCCTCCCTATATCTTTTTCCTTTCTAAGTTGTTTCAAGAGTGATGAAAAACAGTGGCAATGTCGATGGCTCTTCCTGTTCATCACAGGACGTTCCTATTTTTGGTGCATGGTGGGAGGGGAGAGATGGGATAATGGCCGAGCATAATTAGAAAATGTTATCTTCGACTTCTGATCTTTGAAGACAGCATGTGTCTGGTCTGTATGGACGATGAAGTGGACTTTAAACGAAAAAAAACCACCCTGAATCAGAAAATGGATTGTCTAATCTTCATCCTTCTAGCCGGATTCTGCCAACTTCCAGTTGGAGAGAGATGATCTGACGGAATTCAAGTGGATTCGAAAACAAGAGATCTGTTGATTGACCTTAGGCCAGTAGCCTCTGAACTCGATTTCGCCAGACTTGGGACCAAGGATGCCGTGTGTGTGGACAGAGAAGGGTGAACGATGAATCACGGCACCGTGGCGGCAGCAGGAGAAAGACCACAATCAACTGTTGCCTGATCGTCCGGCCTTCAGGTTCATTTACATTTACACGAACTTGCCTTTTAGGTTCATGTGCTAAGATGGAAATCGACAAACCGACAACCACACACACACACACACACACACACACACACACACACACACACACACACACACACCTAATAAAGCGTGGTGATGAACTCTTACTCAACACACGCCCATGGCGAGACACACAAAACTGCATCCAGACGAATTTTTTGTCTGATCAATCAGTCGTGAAACAACTACGCCAATTGTCAAGAAGACTGCACTCCCAAGTTGTTGCTATGCCACTCGCACAAGTCTTGATTTTCGTCGAGGATTTGTCGAGTCTTCAAGACGTTTGTGTCGCTGTCGGTCGCCCCGTCAGGAAATCGATAGCTGTGTTTGGTAATCGGGCTGTCTAGGAAGAGGGTGTGAACGAGTGACGTGTCTTCCAGGGGGATCTGCCTGGGAAGGCGGGGGGGGGGGGGGGGGGGGGGTTCCCTCGGGCGAGGTCCGGATGTGGGGATTGATCAGCAGTTCGTCAGCGGTGGGAAACAGCCGTTGGGCGGCCGACAGTTTCACTGAAGCTCTAGAAAAGGACGATGTGACCTCTCCGTTTAATGCGAGAAAGAAACGTCAACGTAGAACTTTGTTCGTTTTGTTTTTGTTTTCGTTTTGTGTTAAGGGAAATCAGAAATTCTTTAAGTTTACCTTAGAAGATAAACTGGACAACCGTTAGTTCAACCAGTGATTTCGTTGTGTGTGTGTGTGTGTGTGTGTGTGTGTGTGTGTGTGTGCGTGCGTGCGTGCGTGCGTGCGTGCGTGCGTGCGTGTGTGCGTGCGTGCGTGCGTGCATGCGTGAATGCGTGCGTGCGTGTGTATGTGTGTGTGTGTGTGTGTGTGTGTGTGTGTGTGTGTGTGTGTGTGTGTGTGTGTGTGTGTGATATCATTATTGTTGAGTTGTCTGTTCTTGTTATTTTTTTCTCCATTAAGTTCTCGCCGATTTCATTTCTCATCCGGTTTTCACCTCTTGCTCTGCTTCCGTTCCTAGGTGTTGAAATGAGTTTGTATTCTCCTTTCCTCAGAACCAGAAGACAGAAAAAAGACAGTATCAGTCACTGGTTAAGTATCCAGCCAACCAGACTTACTGAAAGTTGCCGTGAACATCTTGAACGCCCGTGAACATTCCCTAAATGGCAGTTCGCTGCAAACCTACTGCTGTGTGAGTCACCGGAGACTTACTGCAGTCACCGTGTGTTGGTAGTGCTGTAGAGGAGCGTCTTGTGTACCGGGACAATGAATTCTGTACTGAGAGAATTGCTCTTTTACTGTGCGTATGACTCGTGTACTGTGTGAATGACTTGTGTGTATGACTCGTGTACTGTGTGAACGACTTGTGTGCAGTGTGAATGAATCGTATACCGTGTGAATGACTGGCCTCCCGTGGGTCGATGATGTGTATTATTATCACGTTCAGTGCCGTAACTTCTGCATAGTTGGTGTTTTCGTCTGTGGAGTTTATCACACAGACGTATCATGTAAACCGCTCTAGGCTCGCATCCTTTTTTCTAATTGAACTGAAATTGGTCAGTAATCCTATGATAATCATCTGTGAAGGGTGAATCAACGCTTCCAGATGCTGAGTAGAGTATCGTTGCATGCATGAGGGAGAAGCCCTTTTATCGTGGTCAACTTAAAGCAGTGAACTGCTTGGGGAGAGGCCGACTCAGGGACACACAAGGGCACGTGACGATGGTTGTCCTGGACGTGGAAATGAGGAAAGATGGTCAAGTCAGCCACTATAAATTGAATGTCCGAGGAAAACGATGTGGCCGTTTGAAGAAAGTTTGAAAGAAACGGTTGGGGACATGGTTATAGGGCTTAAAACGTCTGTATATTCCCGTGGGTGCGAAATATTTGTGGAGAAACAATGTAAAGGTTTGAAAGTCAAAATCTTTATACGGATACCAGATATTGGTAGAAAAAAATGGTAAAAAGATTACAAACGTTAATATCCTTCTGTGGATACAAGAGGGTGACTAACGGCAAAAATAATTTCGAACTTAACACCCTTCTGTTGGTGCAAAACATTGTGAAAAACTGTGATTTTTTTTTTTTTCAAACGTTAAAGTCCTTTTACACAAGACATTGGTGGGAAACGGAGAAATGATTTTAAACGTTATCGTCTTTCTGTTGATACTAAACATCGATGAAAAATGATGAAATGATTTCAAACGTTAGCATCTTTCTGTAAAGACAAAATATTCGTGAAAAACGGCGACAAGGTGTTTAAGCGTCACCATCCAAAAGGTTTTAAACGTCACCATCTAGAAGGTTTTAAACGTCACCAGCCAGAAGGTTTTAGACATCACCATCCAAAAGGTTTTAAACGTCACAATCCAGAAGGTTTTTAAACGTCACCAGCCAGAAGGTTTTAAACGTCACCAGCCAGAAGGTTTTTAACGTCACCAGCCAGAAGGTTTTAACGTCACCGTCCAGGTGGTTTTTAACATCACCATCCAGAAGGTTTTAAACATCACCATCCAGAAGGTTTTAAACGTCACCAACCAGAAGGTTTTAAATATCACTATCAAGAAGGTTTCGATCGTCAACATTCAGAAGGTTTTAAACGTCATTATCCAGGTTTTAAACGTCACCATCCAGGAGATTTTAAACGTCACCATCCAGAAGGTTTTAAACATCACCATCCAGAAGGTTTTAAACGTCACCACCCAGAAGGTTTTAAACGTCACCAGCCAGAAGGTTTTTAACGTCACCACTCAGAAAATTTAAACGTCAACACCCAGGTTTCAAATATCATTATCAAGAAGGTTTTGCACGTCAACATTCAGAAGGTTTTAAACGTCATCATCCAGAAGGTTTCGCACGTCAACATTCAGAAGGTTTTAAACGTCATCATCCAGAAGGTTTCGATCGTCAACATTCAGAAGGTTTCAAACGTCATCATCCAGAAGGTTTTAAACGTTATCATCCAAAAGGTTTAAACTTCATCATCCAGAAGGTTTTAAACGTTAACATTCAGAATGTTTCAAACGTCAACATTCAGAATGTTTTAAACGTCATCATCCAGAAGGTTTTAAACGTTTATCATCCAGAAGGTTTCAAACGTCATCATCCAGAAGGTTTCAAACGTCATCATCCAGAAGGTTTTAAACGTTATCATTCAGAAGGTTTTAAACTTCATCATCCAGAAGGTTTTAAACGTTAACATTCAGAATGTTTCAAACGTCAACATTCAGAATGTTTTTTTAAACGTCATCATCCAGAAGGTTTTCAAACGTTATCATCCAGAAGGTTTCAAACGTCATCATCCAGAAGGTTTCAAACGTCAACATTCAGGTTTTGAAGTCGCCATCCAGAAGGTTTCAAACATTACCATTCGGAAGGTTTCAAACATCATAAACCAGGAGGTTTCAAACGTCACCATGCAGAAGGTTTTAAGAGTCATTCTCCTCTTGTGGATCGAAGCATTGGTGTGGATGCTTTCCAGTGGTACAGTAGATTGTGATCTTCAAGAAAACGTGCAGAACCGTCTTCATCGCAAGAGTTTCTCTGGATTTGGTCCATGTTTTTTTTTTTTTTTTTTTTTTTTTTTTTTTTTTTTTTACCTCTGTCCTTGGCTGCGAATCGGTTCTGGCACTCGCTCATCTGGGCGGAGACGAATCTACTTTGAGTTTTCACATTCTCTGGCTGGACGGTGACCGTGTTTGAAATCATGAAGAATGTCGACCGTCCGGAACAACACAGTGAGAGTCAGGAGGACACTGACAACATCATCGTCGGCAAACAACAACCATCGCAGCGTTAGTTACAACACGACGACGACAACGACCTTAGAAGCTACATTTGTTTTGAGACTATTCAATATATAGCACAGTGATTGTTTGGTTAGTGCCTTCTTTGTCGAACTTGTCCCTCCACTCCTCGGCCCTTTCCCTTACCCCCCCCCCCCCCCCCCCCCCCCCCCCCCGCCCTGTCTCGCTCCAGTCTGCCTCATCCCTAATTTCCCCTCCTCCACATCTCCCCCCCCCCCCCCCCCCCACGCTTCTCCCTGAAAATCCCATCTCTTCCCCATCCACCCCCCCCCCCCCCCCCTTTGGAATAACCACAGGTCGAACACACTACGTTTTCAAAAAAAAAAAAAAAAAAGCAAAACAAAACAAAACAAACAAACAAAAAAGAAAACAAAACAAAAACAACAAACAACAATCAAACAAAAACATGACAAAACGAAACGGGAAGACAACAACGACAACAACAACAAAAACAACAACAACAACAACAAAAAGAACGTGGCAGGTACCTGGATGAGATAGCCATGTCAACCTTCACGTCGCAAGAGACCACAGCGCACGACTAAACAGGAAGCCAGGCAAAGTGAGACGGTGGGAGGGCAAGAGCTGAAAGCACAACGG
>JADBJO010004508.1:135499-142999 GCA_016801955.1 Conus betulinus
CTCTGTGTGTTTGTTAGTAGAATGATGTTTACGTCTATTAGTCTGTGTCCGTTAGTAAAATGATTGTTTACGTCTGTTGTCTGTGTCCGTTAGCAGAATGATTGTTACGTCTGTTGGTCTGCGTCCGTTAGTAGACTGATTGTCATGTCACGATGAAGAGTGGGCCAGGGACAATCCCATTTACTGTAGGTATGGATCCGTGGTACGGATCTGGATGAAGGGGCGGATTCTGGATCTGTTCGACCTTGATGGAGGTCTTCGGTCTCCCATGATTACTCTGTGTGTGTGTGTGTGTGTGTGTGTGTGTGTGTGTGTGTGTGTGTGTGTGTGTGTGTGTGTGTGTGTGTGTTCGTTCGTTCTTCAATTTAAGGTCTATTCACATAAAGTGATTTTAGACAGAGTTAGGGAAGTAGTGTGTGTATGCATGCGCGCGCGCTCACGCGCGCGCGCGCGTGTGTGTGTGTGTGTGTGTGTGTGTGTGTGTGTGTGTGTGTGCGCGCGTGTGTGTGTGTGTGTGTGTTTGTGTGTGTAAATTCTTTACAATTAACATTAGCCCAAAGCAAGTATTAAAACATTAAGGAGTACAGGATATCTGGTATATAACCAAAATGTTAAGCGCTCATATCTGTTGGAACACTTGTTACAAAAAAGAGCCCACTGGACTAATCATCAAGGAATTAACAAAAAAGAAACAAGACCTGGTAAGTTCTGGAAAATACACGTGCCATCATCAAGTCGCAGGCAGTCAGGATTTTCCTTTTTGAAATATGCGCAGTAGAAAAAGAAGATGCTGGGTTGTGAAACTTTCAACTGCTCCGCAGATGCAATTTAAATTTTTGCGAAATTTTGTACGGAAAGCGTTTAGCTTAAGCCTGTAAAACAGGGATTCAAGTTTTCGGTTATTTTTTTTCAAGAACGTTTACGTTGGCCGATTGATAGATAATCTTTCCAATTTTAGCCGCATTGCTAGAAGAAAAGTATGCTGACTGGGATTTGTCACAGCAGAGCAATTTGGAGTGAGGTAGATGTATTTTAGTAGAACCAAGTTTTTGTAGGCTTCATAAACCTTTTCAATACACGTCTTTTTTAAGAGACCATATCCTTCGTATAAACACAGAGGAATGTTGATTTCTATGGATTAATGGGTATTCTATCTTCACGGCTGAGCTGGTGGCAATTCTAATGGCGCTTAACCTTCTTGTTGATACTCCACTTACTATCTACAAAGCACTTTTCTGTGTGGATTCTAAGTCTGTCCTACAAGGCCTTGAATCTATTGCTGTAAAAAAAAATCGAGGTGAGGTGATTTTAGAAATAAACATCTTGTCAGTATTCTTATATCAAGAGGTACAACAGGTGTGTGTGTGTGTGTGTGTGTGTGTGTGTGTGTGTGTGTGTGTGTGTGTGTGTGTGTGTGTGTGTGTGTGTAAGTGTGTCTACGTGTGCATGTGTGTGTGTGTGTGTGTGTGTGTGTGTGTGTGTGTGTGTGTGTGTGTGTGTGTGTGTGTGTGTGTGTGTGTGAGTGGGCGCGCGCATGTGTATGTGTGTGTGTATGTGTTGTGTATGTGTAGCGTATGTGTGTGTGTGTGTGTGTGTGTGTGTGTGTGTGTGTGTGTGTGTGTGTGTGTGTGTGTGTGTGTGTGCGCGCGCGCGCGCGCGCTGGTTAGAGATAGAGAAAGACGGGGAGAGAGAGAGAGTAGTATTTGTTTGTTTGTACGTGTACGGGAGGAGGAAACGGAAAAATTCTTCTGTCCAGTTGGCAAAGGACATGACTGTCAAAGCTGCGTAGAAACCAAACCACGGGCGGGGTCCATCGTCATGAAAGATGTTCTCTATGACCTCCACCCCCGACACACAACATCGACCTGGTTTGCAGCAGAAATGAAGTGGGAGTCTGAAGGGATGAAGTAGACTGAGCGACCAGCTCCTTTTTCAAACAAGCCCTTTTTTTTCTCTCTCTCATTTTTCACCTCAGGGACATTGCATCTTCGCAGTTCGTTGCGGCTCAGTCACACAGGTCTGAACCGTGCCGCCACAGCCCCGCCGGCGCTGGCATCCCCCCTGAGGAACCATGCAGTTAATGTCCTCAAGTCTGTAATGAGGCAACCCACCAGAGCAGACACTGCACCGCTGCTCAGTCACCTCGAACGGTGTTGACTGGTGTCTGTTCGGGTCCAACATACGCAGGATACCACCTACCTGCTAAGCCCCCCCCCTCTACTGACGACAAGCATTGATTCATCGCGGAGCCAGCGTGAGTGAGCTGCGGACAGGAAATTGAGGCTGAGGTCACCCTGAGAGCAGGGCATGACGGGCCACAGAACTTGAGACTTTTCTCTTAATGTTGATCGATGCAGCGGAGGAGGATGAAAGATGATGCTGCAGGTTTCTTTTCTGGTCTGGTACTGCGAGACAGAGCTGTACTCTACGCTTAACATCCCGGCGTCAACCAGGCCCAAGAGATACAGACACCTGCAGTGTTGGTCAGGAAATTTGAGCGACACTCGGAAACGCGTCCCTTACATACGTGAAACTCCACTCTGTGGTCCCAGTCTTCCCAACTGAGCCCATAGGGAGTTCAACTCTAGGTAGGAGCCGGTCGGGTCAGAAAAAAATTTCCAAAATATATCGTTCCGATAGGAATCGAACTGACGACCTCCCAACCGGGAGTCCGGATGCTGACCGCTCCGTCACGTCGGCTGGCAATTTTCTTCTTAAAATCTGTTCTATTTCTATACATCAATAGACTTGTCGGGCAATTATCAGAAATTCTGTCGGCTTTCTCCTGGTCGTAGCTAGCCAAGGTTTGCATGCGGCTGTCGGCCAAATGTAGTCATTGACTCCCTCGGCCAAACGATTTCTCTTTTTTCTTGTTGGTTTTGGTTTTTTGTTTTGTTTTGCTGCGCTTTAGTTTTGCGCCAAGTCCATGGATGTGCGTGTGTCTTCAAACCCTCGCCCCCGCAGGGTTCGGGGCAGCACCTGACCACGTCGGTTGTCCCGGCACGTGTCCTCAGGTGTACAGTCAGTGATCAGTGTTTGCTTCAACGTTTGGAACGTACGGCGGAAACACTACTTTCCGACCTCGCTGCACACCTGTACAGAAAACAGTTAATCTTTCAAAAAAAAAAGAGAGGGGGGGGGGGAGGCAAGAGGCGAAGGAGGGAAAGGAGGGGAGGGAGAAGGAGGAGGAGAAGAAGGTGCACGTATGCCAAATGTGGTGAGGAGAGGGGGGGGGAGAGGGGGGAGGGGGAAAGGGATCAAGAGTTAGACACTGATGGCGATAACATAGTGAAGAGGCTTTGGGAGGTGGGGATGGGAGAGGTGGGGTGGGGAGGAGGGTTTGGGGGTTTTTTTGGGGGTGGGGTGGGGTGAGGGGGGGGGGGGGGGTTGGGTGGAAGGCGGGGGCGGATTGTTCAAACCAACGGTGGTCTGAATGGTAGTGTCGCCTGCTGGACCTTCTCCCTGTCTGCTCCAAAGGACTGTCACTCTGCCTCTGAAGCGCGTCTTACCGCCCCTGAGTGTGTGCCGCTGTGAGGGCTCTTTCTCATGGAGAAGAGATCGTGCTGGGGACAGGTGAGGGCAGGAGCGAAGAGATGTGCCCCTCCGTTAGTCTCTGAGGGAAAGGGGGGTAGTCAGTGCCGGTACCAGGACAGACCGACTTGCGCAAGTCCCCGAACTGTGTGACGATGATGGTAGAACGTGAGCATAGCCACCACACAGCTCCCTGCTGTTCAGGTGACGAGATCAGTGTTTGATTGATTGGTCGATCGATTGATCGATCGATCGATTGATTGATTGATCGGTTGATCGATTGATTGATTGATTTCTTTCTTTCCTTGTGTGTTTATACCATTATTTTCTTTCTTTCTTTGTTTATGTATTTACTTTTGTATTTGCTTCGTTCATTCTTGGTTAATTTTGTATGATCGTTCATTTATTTTTGTTTTTTTTATTTACTTATTTTTTTTTTTTGCTGATTTATCTATTTTTGCATTTGTTTTTTTGTTTTTTTCGGTGCTTTGGGAAAATGAGGAAAGATTAACATAATTGAAAGGATTGTTTAAATTGATAGTTCTGAAAGTTAGCATATGTGTATGTGTATCGAGAGTTGAAGTAGAGAAGAAGTGGGGGTGGGGGGGGGGGGGTGTGGGTTAAACGGAAAGAAGTGTGTGTGTGTGTGTGTGTGTGTGTGTGTGTGTGTGTGTGTGTGTGTGTGTAGGGCTCGGTGAAAGGTCAAACCCTGTAAAGGTCCTTACCTGTGGCGGTCCTTACATATTGGTTGTGATTTTACCTGCCGGTGGTGTGAATGTCGATCGTTTCTTTCCATCCCACATATAGTGATCGCCTGATCTTCCCAGGATAGCAGGGGGGACAGGGGATAGCAGGGGGACAGAGCATATAGCAGGGGCGGACAGGGCATAGCAGGGGGACATGTTATAGCAGGGGGGCAGGGGATAGCAGGGGGACAGGGTATAGCAGGGGTCGGACAGGACATAGCAGGGGGACAGGGGATAGCAGACGCCATTGGTGTTGAAGCCAGAATGTTGTTGAAGCCATCTGTTCTCCCGTGTCTTCTTGTTCTCCTCGTCCTCCTCGTCCTCCTCCTCCTCCTTGTTCTTCTTCTTGTTCTCCTCCTGCTCCTTCTCCTCCTTGTTCTTCTAGTTTTTCTTCTTCTTCTTAATCCTCTTCCTCTTCTTATTCTTATCCTTCTTCTCCTCCTGCTCCTCCTCTTCCTCTCATCCTCCTCCCCTCCTCCTCCTCCTCCTCCTCCTCCCTCCTCCTCCTCCTCCTCCTTCTCATCCTTTTCTTATCCTCCGGCTCCTTCGCCTCTTCTTCTTCTTCTTTCTTCTTCTTTCTTCTTCTTCTTCTTCTTCTTCTTCTCTTCTTCTTTCTTGTTCTTCTTCTTCTTTTCTTCTTCTTCTTCTCTTCCTCTTCTTCACAATGGCCCGAATGGAGCTGATTTCAAAGTGGGGCGACAACTGTCGAAAACTGATCACAAAGTGAGTGGGCTAGGTCTGAGTTCTTTTTGGTCACAACCTTTTTTTGAATTAAGAAAGAAAAATTGCTGAAAAAAAAAGTGGAAACGAAAACTATCACTGAAGAAGAAGAAAAGTGGACGTGACAACTATCGTAGAAGTACCACTCAAAAGGGAACATTATCTGTCGAGGAAAAGAAAGTGTCTTGAAAATTATAAAAAAAAAAAAAAAAGAATTCATTGAAAAGCCGGTGAATTGGACATGAAAACTAGCATTGAAGAACCAGTAAATGGAAATGAACATTGCCATTGAAATACTAGCAAAATGAAAAATGAAATCTGTCGTTGAAGAATAAGTAAAATGGAAATGAAAAATGTCGTGTGTTAGTTTTTCATTTGCATGTTTCAGTTTATAAGAAATATCGCCTCTTCCATCTCTCTCTCTCTCTCTCTCCTCTCTCTCTCTCTCTCTCTCTCTCTCTCACACACACACACACATACTCGCGCGCGCGCGCGCGCGCGCATGTGTACGCACGCACGCACGCACGCACGCACACAACACACACACACACACACACACACACACACACACACACACACACACACACACACGTACCACCTCCACCCCCTTTCCACTAACAAAAAATCCATACATTCTATGTATAATATGCTGAAGAAATAACTAAGGGGGGAGGGAGGTTGGGGGGGGGAGGACTGTGGGCTAACGATTGATCGGCCATCAAAATAATGGCTAAGCAAAGATTGAAAAAAAAAATATGGGTTAACGAATAAATGAAAAACTCATAATCGAAAAAAAAAAGAATGAATTGACAAATAAGTGAAAACCTAGAATTTACTGTCAACCTTTCTGGCTTAGTTTGGTCTGATCACATTCAGGTTTAACGTTTTCTATATCCCCTCCCCCCCCCCCCCCCCCCTCTCTCTCCACCGTTCTTTTTCCCCTATTCTTTGCCCGATAGCATGACCAATGGAGATTCCTCCCCCCCCCCCCCCCCCCCCGGAAAGGTGGAGGCAGAGGAGGGGAGGGGGGGGAGGGGGTTGGAAAAAGGGTAGATGCAGCGGGGAACTATGAAGAAGGTGAGGGAGGGAAGGGATGGAGAGGGAGAGGGAGGGCGGTGTCTCACACAACACTGTTACCAACTACCACAACGGAGACTGTATGAAACAAAATAACCTTGTATTATTGAAGAACGAATGTCCCGGTGTTGGCGCTCCTATGGCTTTTAAAGTAGATGCGTTTTTGTGTTGTTCGTTCCCGGCAGGGGGGGGGGGGGTTAGGAATGACACACAAAAATGAGCTGACTGACAGAGTCAGAGTCGTGTGTGTGTATGTGTGTGCGTGCGTGCGTGCGTGTGTGTGTGTGTGTGTGTGTGTGTGTGTGTTGCGCGTGCGCGCGTGCGTGTGTGTGCCTCAGTGTGTGTGTGTTGAAAGGGGCGTTGACGATGTTGCCACTGGCTCAACGGTCGTTGGCGACATTGATTTTTTTCTGCCATGCTTTTTTTTTAATCATCTCTTTCTCTGGCTCTGTCTCTCTCTCTCTCTCTCTGTCTCTCTCTGTTGCTCTCGCTCTCTCTCTATCTCTCTCTGTTGCTCTCAATCTTTCTGTCTGTCTGTCTGGTGTCTGTCTGTCTCCTTCTCTCTCTCGCTCTCTCTCTCTGTCCTCTCTCTCTCTTTGTCTGTCTGTCTCTCTCTGAGCGTCATCAGTTCAGTTTAGTTTAGTAGTTATTATACGTACTACTGTTCATCGTCATGTGATAGTACACGAATCTGAACCGTCTATTAAACGGCGATCTTCATCTCTTCTCTCTACTCTCTCTGCTCTCTCTTCTATCTCTTCTTCGCTCTCTCTATCTCTCTCTCACACCAAACACACAACACACACACACACAACACAAACACACAAACACAACAACAACAAAAAATCGCACACTCACACACCCACACTCTATCTAGCTCTCTCTACTATCTCACACCCAAACACACACACACACCAAAAACACACGCTCTCCCTATATCTCTCTCTCTTATATCTCTCTCTCGTTACCTATCCTATATGCACTTCTCTCTCTGCCTGTCTGCCTTATCTCTACTCTATCTTACTCTCTCTGCTCCTCTATCTCTCTGCGTTATCGGGTATGCACGTCATGTATGTCTGTCTGTCTGCCTCTCCTCTCTCTCTCTCTGTATATCTTCTCTATCTATCGCTATCTTCTCTCTCTGGACCTCTTCCCATCATCTCTCTCTCTATCTCCGCACCCTGTCGATACTTCCCTTCAAGAACTGCTTTGACCAACAGGTGCAGGGTAGAAAAGGTTGGTGGCGAAATCAGGTGCGGGAAAGAAAGTGGCCCGGGTAAAAGGGAAGGAGAGGGGGAGGGGAGGGGATGGGGAGGACAGGAGATCCACGTTGGTGGGGGGGGGGGGGGGGGGGGGTTGGTGATGGGTAGAAAGCATGGGGGTAAAGAAGGAGAGTAAAGGCCCCCTCCACTCGCTCTGTCCGTCA
>JADBJO010004508.1:152999-157999 GCA_016801955.1 Conus betulinus
ATACCGCCTTCTTACTTAGTGAGTCTGTCGGTCTGTCTGCCTGTCTGTCTGTTTTCATATCGCCTTCCTTCTCGGTGAGTCTGTCCCTTTGTCTGTCTGTCTGTCTGTCTGTCAGATGGCCATATTTCTTCCCCACACTCAACGTTTCCGTACCACCATCCTGCACGTGAGTCGGTCCGTCCGTCTGTCTGTCTGTCTGTCTGTGTCCAACTGTCTGTCTGACTGACTGCCTGTCTGTCTGTCCGTCCTTCTGTGTAGTTGTCTGTCCGATGTGTCTGTCAGTCTGTCTGTCCGATGGTCACATTTTCTCCACCCGACGTTTTCGTACCGCCTCCGTGAGTTTATCTGTCTATTCCGTCGGTCTGTCTGTCTGTCTGTCTGTCTGTTTGTCTGTCTGTTTGCCATGGTCAAATATCCCGCACCCGACGTTTTTGTACGGCATGCACGCTCAGTCACTCCGTCTGTGTCTGTCTGTCCGTTTGCCTGTCTCTCTATCTGTTGGTCTACCACCGTCTTTCAAGATGTTTCTTTGCCGTGAGGAGAGTCTAGTCTGTCCGTATCTCTGTGTGCCGTTTTCTTCGTTGTCTTCGCTCCTTTCACGCATATGGTTATGTCCCTTTTCAGATAGAGAAGATTTGTGGACGAACTGATTTCAAAATACATAACTTTTTAAAAAAAAAATCAAAATACATAACTTTTTTTTTTTCTTGGTCAACTTACTAGAGTATTAACAAGGAAAGGGGGCGATGATAACAAAGGAAAAATCACGCGCAAGAAGACAGAAAGAGAAACACCCAAATCTAGACCATAATCATTTTGTTGTTGTTGTTGTTGTTACAAAAAAGGAAAATGATAGCCAGAATAGAGAAAAAAACACAACAACAACACACACACACACACACACACACACACACGGTTGGGCCACACCCGGTTCATGACTCCGGATGTCCCTCTGCTGCCCCTTTTTTTCCATCTTGGGACGAGCCATGGCTGGGATTCGAACCCATGACCCTCTGGACATGCTTATTTTCCACTTAATGACTCGCACTCTAACCACTGAACCACTGGGGCACCTGACATTTGTATGGAAATTTAAGCCTTATGAAGTTCACTTTTGTTCCTCCTTGACCAGATCCAGCTTGAACACCTCTCTGCTGCTTCTGCCATTGCTTTCAGGGCTCTGTTTTTTCCCTCCCTGCAACTGAGAGCTGTTTCATGAGGCTGTATGCAGACGTTCCTACAAACCCCCTAGCTCCAATTTCTGCAGTGAGGACTTTGACCTGATAGCCTTCTCTCCTCAGCTGTTTGCCAGATCCACTTCTTTCTTTATGTCTTCTGTCTCTGTCTGTCTGTCTGTCTGTCTGTCTCTCTCTCTCTCTGTCTCCTCTCTCTCTCCCTCTCTTTCCCTCTCTCTCCTCTCCCTCCTTCTTCTGTCTGTCTGTCTCTCTCTCTTCTCTCTCTCTCTCTCATCTCTCTCTCTCTCTCTCTCTTCCCCGCCACTCCCTCTCTCTCCCTCCTCTGTCTCCGTGCCCGTTTGTGTTCTACTTTTGGTTCTTGGCCTCCATTGCAGATATGTCGACTGGCCTTTGGCCAATTAGACTATTTTGAGTTGATCTCTCTCTCTCTCTCTCTCTCTCTCTCTCTCTCTCTCTCTCTCAATCTCACAACTCAGCTCTCTCGAACGATCTCTCTCTCTCTCTCCTCTCTCTCTCTGTGTGTGTGTGTGTGTGTGTGTGTGTGGTGTGTGTGTGATGTGTTGTGTGTGTGTTTGCACATGCTTATCGGAGTCCAAATAACACTCCTTCATTATGGGCCAGCGAACCGTGAAATGACTATAATTACAGATCCATATTAAACCCACCCGCTCAAAATGAAACCCAAAACAATCCAGATAATGTCCACGACGGAGCGGCCCTGTACAAGTGGTGTGTGTGTGTGTGTGTGTGTGTGTGTGTGTGTGTGTGTGTGGTGTGTGTGTGTGTGTGTGTGTGTGTGTGTGCGTGCGTGACGCACGAAAGAAAACGCATGTGCGTGTGCGTATATGGGAACTGCCATCTCTCTTCCTCTGTTCCTGCCTCCCTCCCTCCCTCCTTCCCTCCATCCACCTCTCTCTCTCTCTCTCTCTCTCTCTCTCTCTCTCTCTCTCTCTCTCTCTCATTTTTTTTTTTCTCTCTTTTGCTTTTCTTGTCTTCGGAATCTTTCTCTTTTATTATTTGGATTTCCTTTCTCTCATTCTTCTCTCTGTCGTCGTTCTTTCTTTCTTTTTATTTTTTTTTTTTCTGTCATTGAGTCAGCCAGTCTGTCTATCTGTCTGTCCGTCTGTCTGTCTGTCTGTCTGTCCTTCTTGTTTGCCCTGCTGCTCGTTGCTTTCATTTATATTCTGTCTTTCTCGGCTGTCTTTTGTGCGTCGTAGTTGCTTCCTATCGCCATGGTTTGGGGCTGCTGTTGTTGTTTTTCGTGTTTTTTAAAAAAAAATCCTATCGTATTCATTTGTCATGTCTTCTTGTCTTCTTTTTGTGTGTGTGTTCTTTTCTTTTCTGTCTCTCCTTGTCTTTTCCATATTCTTAATCTCGGTTCTATCTTTCACCCTGATTCATTGGTTTTTTTTTGGTTTTTTTTTTTTTAGTTTCTCTCTCTTTTCTCTCTCTCTCTCTCTCTCTCTCTCTCTCTCTCTCTCTCTATCTCTCTCTCTCTCTGTTTTGTCTTGTATGCTATTCAATTTTATTCGTTTGTTTTGTTTCTGTTTGTTTCATTTGTTTCCGTCCACTGTTGTTCAGTGTATTTTCTTTCTGCTGCATTTCTCTTGCATCATGTTTTGACTCCTTCTTCCCCCTTCCCTCTTCCTCCTTCCGTCCACCCCTCCCCTCCACCTTCCTCATCCAGCGTCACCACTCACACCTCCTCAACTCTCTTCCTCTCTCTTTCTCTTTCTGTCTCTGTCTCTCTCTCTCTCTCTCTCTCAGTCTCTCGCTCTCTCTCTTTCCCTGTCTCTCTGTCTCTTTCTCTCTCTCTGTCTCTCTCTCTCTCTGTCTCTGTCTCTCTCTCTCTCTCTCTCTCTCTCTCTCTCTCTCTCTCTCTCTCTATATATATATATATATATATATATATATATATATATATATATCCAAACAGCACCCCCAAAGCTACTACTACTATAGCTATAACCAAAGCTATTACTATAATGATGGAAGAATTGTTAACCTGCACTTGTTTTCCCCCACTACTTAATTGTTCAGCAGTGTATTGTTTGGTCAATCAGTGGGCGATTGCATCTCTTAGGAGATCCAAGGAAAGGTTGTTCTGCACAATTCTTAGCCGCTGACAGTGCTTGGATTATTGAACAGCAGAGCTGACCACTCAGACTGTTCCATATCTTTTGATCTCCCTTGCATCCTTTAATGGATCCTCAAGCATAGGCTCAAAGATTGTCCCTTACATTTTATATTGTTTGCGTAATGTTTTTAGTTTTCAGCAACTTTTTTCCTCTCCACACTTTTGTTTTGTTTAATTCTACTACCTTTCGCTGGCTGCTTTGGGGGTGCTGTTGGATTCTTTTTTCGAACCCTTGGCGGTCAAAACACCACAGAAGTATGGACTGTGGTGTGTCTCTATCTGACGCCAAGTGCACAGACTCAACCAGCCATGTCTCCTTGATGAGTCCGATCCAGCGGACAAAAGACCTCGGAGTTAGGTGATACATATAGATCTGCTTTCGAGAGAAATTGTGATAGTTTTTTCATGCAGCTAGTGAAGGAGTTTTTATACATACATTTTCCCCTCTCAATTTCAAATCGTTACTATAATGATGGAAGAATTGTTTATCTGCACTTGTTTTGCCTCACTATTTAATTGTTCAGCTATATATAGTCAAGTAAACTTTATTATCTCAATTTAAGAAATTAATTTGTGGTCACACACATTCACAGCAAATAAACAATAATTTAGTCACATTACCCATTTTCTAACATATGACATACATTCATATGATATATTTGGATTTCATTTAAACATCTTCTCGGTTCATGAAATCAATGGACAGGGGAAATAAAACTTTGTTTAAATCTGACACTTCTGCATTTACCGGATCGATATCTTCGTCCTGATTGAAGAAGGTCATACTGATTTGCAAGAACGTAGGTCTGGTCACACGTAATCTTCTTCGCTTAACAAACAACACAGCACCTGTATAGCTCATTCAGACTTTTTTTGTCTCTCACCAACGATTTTTCCTCCCACGTTCACCACTTTCTCAAGCACATTTCTGCTCTTCACAGTCAACCCACCATACCAACACATAAATGAGAAAGTTAGAACAGATTCCAAGAAGCATGAATAAATGTCCGAAGAATGTCAGTATTCACATGAAATGATCGCAGCTTGCGAAGACAATATAATCTGGTTTGACATTTTTTGTGGACATACTCAACATGGGATTAAAATTCAGCTTATTATCTATAAAAGTTCCTAAATATTTGTATGATTCAACACACGTTCTACTTCAGCACCTTTGATTAAAAAGTGGTGGTACAGCTTTTGGATTCTTTCTAAAATCAATCAACATTTCTTTCGTTTTTGTTACATTCAGATCAAGAATATATATATACACACACACACACACTCTCTCTCTTTTTTGTCTTTATTTATTATGCAGTCCCTGTCCTTACTTCTTTCTGTCTGTCTCTCTCTATATTATATGTATGTATATATGTATATATATATATAGACACATACATGCATACTCCCTTTTTTCCCCCTTTTTATTCGTTATGCTTTTCCTGTCATTTGTTCTTCTTTTTGTTTTCTTTTATTCTGTCCTTCCCGTGACTCCTTTCTTTGAAAGGAAGGGTAGAGGGGTGGGTGGGTTGTGTTCATCTGTCAATCTTAATTGCTCTTTGTGTTTTTTCATCTAGAATCAGTCGGTCGGTCGGTCAGCTAGTCGGTCATTTTAACGATGCTAACAACTGCTGCGTTCTCAAAGTACGCATGTACCTGTTGGCTGA
>JADBJO010004508.1:162999-165499 GCA_016801955.1 Conus betulinus
AGTAATAAAGATAACCAATTTCCCAGCAGCTCTGATTTGGCTCCACGTGGTGAATAGGACTGTCATATGATCAAACCACTACATTGAAAAGAAAAGGTTTTTTTGTTTGTTTGTTTCTTTCGTCTTTCGTAGGTTGGTTTTGGTTGGTTGGTTGGTTGGTTTGGTTTGATATAGTTTCGGTTCGTTTACAAATTGAAATACAAATTAAAAAAAAAAGGATTCTCGAGAACGTTCGACCTTCGCGCGCGCGGAATAACATCATCTTGCGAGGCATTGCTTGATAGGTGCCATCCATATCAGTCTTTCTGCCGAATGTGTTCTGCTGGTACTTCCAGCGGGGCAGTGGCAGAACAGTAAACATTTCATGCCCAGGTTATTTCAAGTTTTGGCGCGCAAGCGCGTACCAGTGAAACAGTGAGGTAAGAAGGTACAAACCAACCGATCAACCAATCACACTAAACAAGACAAAGAAATTTTTTTTTAATGAGGGAGGGAGGGGGAGGTGGGGGGGGGGGTGGTGGAGAAAATACGGTTGCGAAATTGCGAAATTTAGTGAACCAGTCAACGAGGGGTTTTCGTTTTAGGTTTAAAATCAACTTCGGGCATGATTTCTATTTTCTTTTTTTTTTTTTTTTTTTTTTTGTTTCATCTTTGTTTTTTTTTTTTTCTTTTTTTTTTTTTTTTTTAAATTTCATTTTTTTTTCTTTTTTTTTTTAAAAATTTTCCTCCAAATGTCTTTCTTTCGTTGTTTGTCTTTCTTTCTTCTTTCTTTTTTCTTTCTCCATTCTTCTCTCTTTTCTTCTCTTTGTCGTTCTTATTATCTTTCTTTCCTTCTTTCCTTTTGATCTGTTTCTTTCTTTCTCTTTTTTTTCCCTGTCTTTCTTTCTTTATTTTACCTTCTATTTGTTTCTCCCCTTCTTTTGTCTTCTTTCTTTACTTCTTCTATTCATAAATGATCATTCTGCTTCTTTTCTGTTCGTTTCCTTCTCTCTCTTCTTTTAATTCTATTTCTTTCTCATTTTCTTGTCTTTTCGCTTTTTCTTTCTTGCTTTTTCTTTTTTTTTTTTTTTTCGGTTTCAGAATTTTGGTTTCTTTTTGCTTTAGACATCTTCTTTCGTTCACTTTCTGTTTCTTTCGGTCCCCCTCTCATTTACTTTATCATTCCCCGTTTCCTATTTTGTGATTCTTCGTATGTGTATCGTTGCTTCCATTCTTTTTTAAATTTCAGAATGTGTTGCTCTGTGTAAAAAACACACTTTTTTTTTTTTAGAAAAGACGAAAGTACGCTTTAGCCAAAAATAGCTTTGAGTGTGTTTTTAACACGTTTTGATGCCTCATGTTCATAACAGCTGCACAGTACGGATCAGAAATACTGAGGGCAAAGCAAGCAGCTGTTCATTGTGACATAGTTCATTGTGTTTGCTCTTTAAAAAAGACTATACAGGAATAGACTTGCGTACCCCAAACGATTTGATATACGGTGAAATAGATTTTTTTTTTCTCTCTATTTTCAATGTACATGAATTCTGCGGTTAAACTGCATCCGGTATTGGCTTAAGCTGTTACACACAATGAAGATACGTTACTATACATAGCACAGACAGTGTTTGATTTTGATGTTAGAAAACAAAGGATTTCAACCGTGAGCGTTTGTTTATATGGCCATGGCGTGGGTGATCTGTGTGAGTCATTCAAGGTGTTGGAACTGTACCTGACTAGCGAAGCTTTAACGATTGACTGTAGATGGCGAAACGGAAAGAACCGCACAGAAAGATTTCATTTACATCATTTTTTCCCCGTAACGCCCATGGTAAGAAGTAAGTCATTACAAGCGAGGATGGACCGAGAATTGAAGTAGACGCTGAATAGGTTTTAGACTGGATTGATCTGATTTGAGTGTATATCTTTTAGGTAGAAATCTTGTCATGGATGCTGTCTGCTAAGTCCGTGGTGTAGGAGGTCGAAGAAAGAGGAGATCCATTTCGTTGTCTGTTGCCAGCGACTGAAAGGAATGACGGGGGAAAAAGGTTTTGAGGCGACACAGAGAGAAATCGTGTTTGTTTCAACTAAGCTAATTGATCACAGGCAGTAAAGCCAAGTTATAGGCCATTGTTTGTTGTTGCTATGTAAGGATTGTAATCTTAAGCAGCCACTTCATAATGTGGCATGATTTGATTTCCGTAGTCATTTTTCATTTATCTATTCATTTATTTATGTGGTGTTATTGAGCGTAAGATATTGTTTACATAGCCTTCCTTTCCACGATGGGCTGAGCCCGTTTTGAATAAACGAGCATTGATGATTGATTGATTGATTGATTGATTCATTCATTCATTCATTCATTCATTCATTCATTCACTCATTCATTCATTCTCCTTCATCTATCCTGTGCATCTCTCTCTTCTCTCTCTCTCTCTCTCTCTCTCTCTCTCTCTCTCTCTCTCTCTCTCTCTCTCTCTCTCTCTCTCCGCTTCCCTTCGCTCTCTCTTGCTTTGTGCAA
>JADBJO010004508.1:170499-175499 GCA_016801955.1 Conus betulinus
CACTTTCCGCGGTCACTGAGGGAGAAACAATCAGGTTTCGAAATACCGGTATCTGACCAGGAGTTGTATGTTAGTGAGTTTCCTCCCCATGGGAGATTGTCTCCCCTTGGAGACTATAAGCTTGCTGAAGGCTCATTTTGAGAAGCATTTATAATTCTCCATTCACCCACTCAGGCACATACTGTTAGTTAGGCAGAATTATCCACCACTGCAGGTATGAATGCTTTTCTCCCCCTATTTCTTCAATCTAAGACATAAGAGCAAGCTTTGTTTATATATATATATATATATATATATATATATATATATATATATATATATATATATATATATATATATATATATATATATATATATATATATATATATGTATAACCCGAAGAAAGGGGGGAAACTGGGTGAGTATATATTCCACATCGCCAATGTGTCCTAGAGCGCACGAATTTCAAGCAGTAAAAGCTGTAGGAACGGGGGAGCATATCCAATGCGATGTTATGCAATATGATACGGGACAATACCATTCGGCACGATGCAGAATGATGGTATACAATACAATATGACGCAACACACCACAGCACAGCATGCACAGCGCAACACAAACACAACACAGCGCAACACAACGCAACACAACACAGCACAGCGCAACACAACGCAACACAACACAACACAGCACAGCGCAACGCAACGCAACGCAACGCAACGCAATGCAACGCAACACAATAACGCAGCACAGTGCAACACAACACAACGCAGAGCAGCGCAACGCAACGCAACGCAACGCAGCATAGCGCAACGCAACGCAACGCAACGCAGCACAGCACAGCACAACACTGCACAGCACAACGGAATGCAGCGCAGAACAGCACAGCACAGCGCAACACAACGCAACGCAGCGCAGCACAGCACAGCACAGCACAGCACAGCACAGCACAGCACAACACAACGCAACACAACACAACACAACACACTTGTTACAGTTAGCACAATACACAACACAGTGAACGCAAAACAATACAATAAATATACACAACACAACACAGCACAATAAGCACAGTACAGTACAATACACTGCCCGCCCTTCTCCCTGTCTCTTACTCCCCCCCTCTCCCCCCCCCCCCCCCCCCCCCCCCCCCCCCCCCCCCCCCCCCCCCCCCCCCCCCCCCCCCCCCCACCCACCGAACGCTCGCGCCCTACCCTCCCCACCCTTTCCTACCCTACTCTCCATCCCCCCTTCGTCCTATCCCAATATAATACATAATTAACAATCAATTAATTTATCAATCAGTCAGTAAACAAGTAAAGAAAGAAGTGAATAAATAGACAAATAAACGGATAGATAACAATGAACTGATATGTTGTAAACACATAAATGAAGATAAACAGACATAAATGAATAAATAAATGAATAAATTGATGAGTAAGTTAACGAGCAGATATTCTTTGTTAAATTGACAAAACGTCGAATAAACATTTTTTTTTTAATGAAATGGGGGTACAGAAAAATGTCAATAAGCAGATAATCTTTATCAAACTGAAGAAAAAGACGGTTAAATAATTTAGTAAGCAGATATTCTATATCAAATTGAAAAGAAAAACAGAGATAAATAGCTTAATAAGCAGATATTCCACATCAAATTGACAACAAAAAAAAAGAGATGAATAGCTTAATAAGCAGATATTCTATATCAGATTTTTTTAAAATAGCTTAATAAGCAGATATTCTTTATAAAATGGAGAAAAAAAAATAAATACCTTAATAAGCAGATATTCTACATCAAACTGGAAAAAAGAGAGAGAGATACCTTAATAAGCAGATATTCTACATCAAATTGGAAAAAAAGTAGTACCTTAATAAGCAGATATTCTATGTCAAATTGACGAAAACGCCGAATAAACAATTTTTAGAGAATGAAATGGGGTACAGACACCATCCCTGGCAAACACATGAGTATGTCTCCAATGCTGACCCCTCTGTCCAGTTTATCGTCAGACCCTCCCCCAAATAGTAATAATAGTAAAAATGATGATGGTAATGGTAATGATGATAATAGTAATAAAATTCTTGATTCAAATGACACGCTTATCTATCTGTCTGTCTATCCACCGATCTATCTATCCATTTATCAGCATGTCTGTTTACCTGTCTCACTGTCCGTTTGGCTGGCTGGCTGTCTATCTATCAAACTAGCTAGCAGTTGTATGTCTGTTCTATGCAAGAGGCATATAAACAAACATACGAACAAACTATTATTATCCACTGGTTAAAAAGTCCTAAAACCTGTGAATCATGCAAAAGCCTGATCGTCAAATAGTAGTTGTAATGGTAGGCTGATAATAATAATGATACTACTACTACTGCCATAATGGTAGTAATGATAATATATTAATGATAATCGTATTATTATTAATTATGACAATAATGATGATAACAATTATAGTAGTAGTACTAGTCATAATAATTGTAATGATGATAATGATGATGATGATAGTAATAATAATACTAATAATAGTAATGATGATCGAAAACAACAACACGAATAGCAGTTGTAGTAGTAGTAGTTGTTGTTAGAATAGTAGTACCATCATCACCATCACCATCACCACTACTGATTATAATGATAATGATAATAATGATGATGATGATGATAATGATAATAATAATGATGACAATGATGATGATAACAATAATGATGATAATGATGATTAATGATAATAATAATGATGATGATGATGATGATAAGGATGATAATGATAATGATAGTAACAAATGTATTAAAAACGTTTATTAACAGGGGGAAAATGGCCATAGAAAACGAGCCAAACTATCGAACAAATTACATGTCAACCACCCTCACGTTTGCCTCCTCAACTTGATTTTATTCAGACAACCGCCCTCCACTCCCCCTCTCTCCACCTTCCCGGTACCGTCACTCACGCACACATGTGAGCTGCACAAGCGCACAAGCAAGTACTCATGCGCAGGCATGCGCGCGCGTGCGCACACACACGCACTCATGCACACACACACACACACACGCACGCACGCACGCACGCACGCTACCACACACACACACACACACACACACACACACACACACACACACACACACAATTTGGTGTTCCTCCTCAAGGGTTAGTGTTAAGACCCCATTATTTTCTGTGGACATAGACGATTTGTCTTTGCGTGTTGAGTGCTGTGGTAAGACGAATACTGATGACGCTTCACACAACATTCAGATGGTGGTAATCCTGTCATCTTCGTATCTAATCTTCAGAACAGTATCGGTACATTGGTTACTTGACAAAACTGAGTCCAACCTCCCTCTTTACCAATAAAACGAAATGCATGTTTGTAAAGCACACAACAACAACAAAAAACGGCAGAAGATGAGCTCCCCGTTCGCACCACAATGTCAAAGGCCAAACAGTAGAGAAGGTAACATCACATAAAGTGCTCAGGGTTATCAATGATAATGATTTATCATGGCATGATCATAAGTATTACCGACCTCGAAAAACCCATTCCTCAAAGAATCTAACGGGCAGATATCATTTCACGAAATTATTCTTTCGTACACATATTTTATCTCTCATCAGTTTTGCGTTATTTAGATTAGATGATTCTTGTGGAACTAATTTGAAACATGTAAAATCGTTTGTATGCGTGAGCTATGCAGTTGACAGAGATGACATCCGATGTTTTGACAGGGAACGATTACAAAAAGTGAAAAGAAAATTCCTATGTCAAGATAGACTCTTCTTTAACAAACGCTTATGTATGAGCGATATAGTTAAGGGGGAGAAGCTCCAAAGAAAATCATCCGGAACACACACACACACACACACACACACACACACACACACACACACACACACACACACACACACACACACACACACACGCACGCACGCACGCACGCACGCACGCACACACGCATGCACGCACGCACGCACGTACTGTTCAAACACAGGGAAAGAACGTGCATGGACGGAGGGATACGCCTTGTAGTATCTCACAAGGAAAGTCATGGGTTGGATCCTTAAGGATTAACACTTTAAAGAGCTGTCGAAGGGTCGATTCGTAAACATACAGACTTTAAAGAAAAGATACACACATCAATCTGATAAGGACGAATCAGCGGTTAGACGAGGAAAGGGAAGGCTGAGCTGTAGAAACCATCATTATGGATTGAAACGGGCAGAAATTTAGATTCGGACAGGGAAATCATAATTTGTACTTACGGGGACGAATGACACTTTTTGACAGTGCGAAATATACTGCCATCCCAAACAGGCCGATTCCAAGAAAACATTGATCATGTTACTCGGTGGTCCGTTGGAAATTTGAGTCAATCCATGAAACCTGGAATAGCTCATTGGACATAGCGTCGGACTCGTGATTCTGGCGTTCTGGGGTTGCGAGTTCGAATCTCCACCAGGCTGTTCAGTACAGGGTGTGTGTGTGTGTGTGTGTGTGGGGGGGGGGGGGGGGGGGGCATATTTTAAGGGAGTTAACATTGGTTTCCGACTTTTTTTTTCCCAATGCAGCCCTTTGAACGAGGTTATACGCCAAGGTTCCATTTTGTGAACGGCACGGCAAAATCCTATCTTCGGCGGAAGAGGAAGTCAGTTTGGCCTTTAGTATGGATGACGCGCGTACACATAGCAAGCCTCCCTTTGGTGAAAAATGGCGAGAATGAGCGAAATGCTGAGCGACTGTCGGATTTAAACTGACAGGCAACCCGTTGTGTAAATGAGATCGTGGACTGTGAAGCGCTTAGAAAGCTCAAGTGGAACTGGGGTTCTAATTACACAATTATTATTGTATGAACTACTTCTGTGTTATCGTTGGCTATCTATCTACCTGTCTGTCTATCTATCTATGTATCTATTTATCTGTCTGTCGTCTGTCGGTGACTGACTGACTGCCTTTCTATTTGTTCATCTATCTGTGTATCTGTCTATCTGTCTGTCATTCTGTGCATCTGTCTGTCTGCCTG
>JADBJO010004508.1:187999-196205 GCA_016801955.1 Conus betulinus
ATCGTACAAGCCTAAACATGAATTGCCTCGGTGTTAAAGTGTGTGTATATAATGTCCTGTCTGTCTGCCAGTCTATAATGTCTGCCTGTCTGTCTGCCATGCTGTCTTATGCCTGGGTTAGGACTCTGACTGCCTTTCTGTCTAACTCCTTTCATGTAAATCAAAGTTACCCCCCTTGAAATGGCACAACATGTACCACAACACACCTCTGACTGACACGTACACCTGGAGATTGCTGGAGAGAGTACTCTCATGACCTCTCCTCTTGAAATTCAAAAGTTACCACCCCCCTTGAAGAGAGGCTGCATACACACACATCCAGCACACTCTCTCTCTCTTTCTTCACACACTCCTCTATACCCTCTCTATGTCCTCTCTTCCCTCTCTCTAATCTTTCTCATCTCTCTCTCCTCTCTCTCCCTCTCTCTCTCTCTCCTCTCTCTCTCTCTCTGTATAGATATGGTTTGATGGTGTTTCTCGCTCGGTGTTCCTTGTTTACAGTGTCGAAGGAAGGCAGGAAAGAAATAAAAAGAAGAGAAAGAACGAACGAAAGAAAGACAGAACGAAAGAACATTCTCCTTGTGTAATCTTGCTGAATGTATTGAGGAGCCCCTGAACTCTGAAGCAGGTGATAAGGATTTTCCCTAGTCTTACAGATCTTGGTCCTTAATTGGAATCGACTCAGTTGTTGTTGTGTGGCGGTGGAAAATTTGTTTGACATTTTGTTTATTTATTTGTGTTCGCTTGTTTGAAAGTGTCTTGGTTCATTAAAAACGAAAGACCTTGTATTGAAATCGCGAGTTCTAGATTCCAAGTGGTTTGCGTTCTTCTCCTCCACACCAATAATTATTCGTGGAGGAAAAGGTGTGTGTGTGTGTGGTGTGTGTGTGTGTGTGTGTGTGTGTGTGTGGTGGGTGTGTGTTGTGAGGGTGGTGTAAGTCAGGAGGGGCGGGGAGGTGGCTGAAAGGAAGAGGGGTGCTGGAACGAACTCGTCTTATGCATTTTTACGGGCTTTCCACACCTCTTCCACCCACCTTCCCTTTCTCCTCTCTCTCTCTCTCTCTCTCTCGTCTCTCTCCCTCTCTCTCATCTCTCTCTCTGTCTCTCCGCTCTCTCGCTCTCTCTCTCTCTATACTCTCTCGTCCCTTCTCTCTCTCTCATCTCTCTCTCTCATCTCTCCCCTCTCCTCCTGCACTCTCTCTCTCTCCTGGTCTCTCTCCTCCCCTCTCCTCTCTCTCTCTCCTCTATCTCCTCTCTCCCTCTCTCTCGCTCTCTCTCTCCTCTCTCTGCTCTCTCTTTGTATAGCTTTATGATATGTTTGATGGTCCTGTGTCGTTTCTCGCTCGGTGTTCCTTATTTACAGTTAGAAGACAGAACATAGAAAGAAAGAACGAACGAAAGAAAGACGGATGGAACATTCTCCTTGTGTATTCTTCCTGCGTTTGGATTCCGGGTCAATCAGAAAACGGGGCCTAAAGTTCCAGTCAGCGAACCCTTTATGATGATAACCATCCCCGTGGCTAATGGTTTCGTATGAACAGGAGAGAGAGAGAGAGAGAGAGAGAGAGGGGGGGAGGGAGGGAGGGAGGGAGAGAGAGAGAGAGAGGGAGGGAGGGAGGGAGGCGGAGACGAGAGAGAGAGAGAGAGGGGGGGGGGAAAGAAAGGGATGGAAGGGGGGGTGGGGGTGTCCATTTGGCCGTGAGGGATTCCCAGTATGTGAAAATCAAATCATCCGATCTCTTCTGCTCCGCGGGTTTCGCTCGGCCTCTTTCGCTTCCCGGGGGTGTGCGTTTTATTTACGACTGTCTTCGTTATGGGGCTGACCCCCTCTCGCCTTTTTCTTGACCTGGTCTTTGTCCTCTTTGGGCCTTTGTCGGTTGTCAGGTCAGCATAACCAGCATACATACATACAGGAGAGGTGGGAGAGAGAGAGAGAGGAGATAAACGGAGAGATAGATTAAGAGAGAGAGATAAACGAGAGAGAGAGATCAAGAGAGAGAGAGAGATAAACAGAGAGATAGATCAAGAGAGAGGAAAAACGGAGAGATAGATCAATTGGGAAGAGAGAGAGAGAGATAAACAACGGAGAGATAGATCAGAGAGAGAGATAAAACAGAGAGACTAGAGATAAAAGAGAGTTAGAGAGAGACATAGAGCACAGAGAGAGAGAGAGAGATATAGATCAAGAAACAGAGATATAGATCAAGAGAGAGAGAGAGAGCAGAAAGATAGATCCAGAGAGAGAGAGATAAACACAGATAGATCAAGAGAGAGCGAGAGACAGGTAAATCGAGAGAGAGATCAAGAAAGAGAGAGAGAAAGGAAGGGAGAGAGAGAGATTCAGTTAATGTTATTATTGTTTCCGGTGAGCCGATCGCCCATGTCTCTAAAACCGTATTAGGCCTATCACATCACTAAAAAACCGGTTTAGTGGAAGATGATATTCCACAGAGAGACAGACAAACAGATAGATAGATAGAGAGACAGACAGAGAGAGAGAGACAGACAGATAATGGAACATTAAGATCAGTCAAACGTTTCATCCATCGATCCATATATTATAAAGTGTTTCCCCGTAACCGAAATTCTCAAAATGAAACTTCAGCAAGCTTATAGTCTCCGAAGCGGGAGACCATCTCCAATGGGGAGAAGCTCTCACTAACATATAACCTGGTCAGATACCGGTATTTCGAAACCTGATTGTTCTCCTCAGTGACCGCGGAAAGTGGTAATTTGACTCCTCTGCCTTTTCGGTTTTAAGAAGAATGCTATACCAGAAAAAGGCTGGTGTGCAATACGTAGTATGTTTGTTTGAGTTTTCAAAAAACCAAACCAAAGGTGCCACCTAAAGAATCATCTACCACTGCAGATATGAAGCTTATCACCCCCCTATTTCTACAATCTAAGACATAAGAGCAAGCTTTGTTTATAATTCATATATTTTTTATATATGTATATGTGTAATGTGTGTGTTCAAGGGGGGTAAGTTTGAAATGAAAGAGGAGGGTAGATTATTCTGGGACATCATCTGCTGTTTAGGGACTTTTGTTTTAACAGGAAGTGGCGTGGGCAGAGGTCTTACGATGGAGAAAAATGTCAAACCCTTATTTACCACGAGTGGTAGGCAGTTGGAAAGATGATTTTCCAATCGTCAAACAACCGACTCAGAAAGTCTGATGATTTTAGTTTTATCGATATTGTGTCACAGGCATTTTTTTTTTCATCATTATCAGTGTTTTTGTCTCGTAATCTGTCTGTATTGCCTGGAGGAACTAATACCCTTTCTTTTGAAGATTTTGTGATTATCATTATGCTCTGAATGCCACTTTCCCTCAATTATCTTGTGCATGTCTGCTTTTGACCACGTCATCTTCTCCAAATTAATATTCATAGGTTCTAGGGATGCTTTGAGGGTGTCGCCCTAGTTTTCCCCAACATGGCGGATCGCTGGCCCGACCTACCACTTCAGCAGTCCGTCACTTTGTTACGAACAGTAAGTCATTTCCTTTGTAGCGAACAACAAGTCCGTCAGTTTGTTGTCAGCATATAAGTCCATCACTTATTTTGAACAATAAGTCGGCCACTTTGTCGTGAACAGTAAAATTTGTCGCTTTCGTGTGAACAATCGATTTGTCACTTTATTGTGAACAAATAGCCCAGTCACTTTCGTTGTGCACAGTACGTTTGTCACTTTGGTGTGAACAGTGAATATATCACTTTGTTGTGAAACAATGAATATGTCACTTTGTGTCGTGAACAATACATAATGTCCTTTGTTGTGAACAATGAATATGTCACCTTGTTTGTGAACAGTGAATATGTTACCTTGTCGTGAACAATGAATATGTCATTTTGTTCTGAAGAATACAAAAAAAAAATCACTTTGTCGTGAACTACAAATTTGTCCGATTTCTTGGTGTGAACAACATTTTGTGCGCTTTTCTTTTTTCTTGCGAACAATACGTCCCTCATTTTGATGTGAAAGGATCTAATGTTCATCTTATTTTTCTGACGAGTCGTCATCTCGTTAATACGTAAACTGAACCCTGGGCAATCGGAAACATGTTTGCTAACCACTGGACTGTCACACACGCGCAGATGCTCACACACGCGCACGCAAACCATCCACCTGCTCACTCCACACGCATACATTCAAACACACAACACACACACCACACACACACACACACACAACACAAACACGCACGCACACACCACACACACACACACACACACACACACACACACACACACACACAAATCACACCACATACACACACACACACACACATCCACAACACACAACACACACACACACCACCACACACCTATACACACCCACGCGCGCGCGCCGCACGCACACCTTGTAAACTTTTGTACTTAGGTACACACACACACACCACACAACACACCCACACCCACACACACACCACAACACAGACACACACCACACACACACCACACACACAACCCACACAAACACACCACCGCGAGAGAGATAGAGAGGAGAGAGACGAGAGAGAGAGAGAGGAGAGAGAGAGAGAGAGACATACACACACGCGCGCGCTCTCTCTCTTTCACTGTCTCTCTCTCTGTCTCTCTCGGTCTCTGTCTCCTCTCTCTCTCTCTCCTCTCTCTCTTCACACACACACACCACACACACACACACACCACACACACCCACACACACACACAAACACACACCAGATAGAGAGAGAGTAAGACGGAGAAAATAAAGACAGCTAAACGATTTATGGTAACGACCCAAAAGCGGACGGAAAACGCTGTAGCAAAAAAAAAAAAAAAAACAATAGGAAGAAAAGACTGAAATAAATGTTGAAAGAGAGAGTGATAGAGAGAAGGGAAGTGGGGGGGGGGGTGAGAGGACGAAAAGGATTGGGAGAAAGAGAGAGTGAGAGTGAGAGAGAGAGTGAAGAGTGAGAGAGAGAGAGAGAGAGAGAGAGAGAGAGAGAGACGAGAAGAGATCAGCTACTCTCAGGATCAAGATGGAATAATTCTCCAGCTCTTCAAATAAGGAAGATGGAATTCTAAAACAACGAAACAAAACATTAAATTTTGATAAAGAAAGGGGGGGGGGGGGGGGGGGGGCGGGGGGGGCATTGAATACCTGAAAAATGACAGAAAATGAGGGTTGAAGAAGGGGCCATAATTGACAGCTTCAAAAAGAATTATCCGCACATGAGAAGGACAAATGGAAACAGTGGAGAAGGAAACGAGCTGAGGAGATGGGGGGGGGGGGGGGGGGGTGGGGGGGGGTGGGGGGGGGGACGCAGATGGGGGGAGAGAGAAAGAGGTTGAAGAGAGAAGGGAGAGATAGAGGAGGAGGAGGGGAGAGAGACAGACAGACGAACAGACAGAGAACGAGGGAAAGGTGGGGAGAAAGAGCGAGCGAGCGAGAGAGAGAGAGAGAGAGAGAGAGAGAGAGAGAGAGAGAGAGAGAGAGAGAGAGAGAGCTGGGGAGAGGAGTATGGAAGGAGAGAGAAGAGATGGGGTGGTGAGAGATAGTGGGGGGGGGGGGGGGGGGGCATAAAGAGGGGGAAAAGTACCCGATAGCGAGGGAGGCGGAGTTAGAGAGGGAGGGGGGGGGAGGAACTGAGAGAGAGAGACAGAGACAAAGAGAATGTATGAATAAATTTCAATGACTTAATGAGTGTATCTCTAGTGGCTACATGGAAATAATTGAGTATCAGTAAGAAACCCACAGAAATCAGCTATGAAACCCACAGGAAATGAAGACAAGACTCGACGAAAAACCTACAGGAAAGAGATACAGATGTGATGAAAAACCCGCAGGAGATGGGTACAGGTGCAGATGTGAAACTCTATGGAAAGTAGTAAGAACATTACAAAACGCACAGGAGATAGACGCAGACACTATGAAATGGAAAGAATAGATACAGGTGTTATGAAACGGAAAATAGATTTTAAGGATAGGAAGACACAAAGACATCAGAAATATACAGATGCCAAGAATCACCAGAAAATATAGAGACAGACGCTATGAAACAGAAAAACACAATCGAGACATCCAGAATCACACATACAACCAAGGACCACCAAGCTCCCACACCAAGGAGAGAGAGAGAGAGAGAGAGAGGGGGGGGGGGGGGGGGGGGGGGGGGGGGGAGGAGGGGGGGGGAGAAAGGAACCACAGAAATAATTTCAGGGAAAACAGACGATCGGATTAGATCCGGAAACGGACAGGCGCAGAGCAATCTAAATAAGAGAGAGAGATAGAGCGAGAGAGAGAGGAGGGGAAGAGGCAGAGAGAACGGAGAGGGAGATGTGAGAGGAGGAGAGGAGAGGAGGTGGGAGGAGGACGAGAGAGGAAGCGAGGGATGGAGGAGAGGGAGAGGGGAGAAGAGAGGAGAGAGAGGGAGAGATGAATGTGAAAAATTAGTTCTCTATCTTTAGCTCCACCGTCGGGAGTAACTCTCAATTTCAACGGGAAGGAAGACCGCCCATTAAAATGGTTACAGGTGACACAAGATGATGTCAGAGACGATAAACGCACAAGTCAAGCTCATATTCATGGAGAAGGGGGGGAGGGGAAGGGGGGGAGGGGGGGGGAGGGGAGAGAGGAAAAGAGATGAAAGGGGGGGGGGAGGAGCAGCGGGTGGGAGAGGGGGGGGGAGAGAGAAACGAGAGACGCAGATATTGTCCACCACAGGTCAGAGCACCTAAGAAAAGGGGAGTGTGTGGGGACCATAAATAGTCAAAAGAAATCGAAATGTATTATAGGATTTGATTGCTTGTCGATCCTGCTAGAGTTATCTAATTTCACACGTGGCTGCTTGAGCACATACTGACAGTAAAAGACAAGGGACAACTGAAATCATGCTAGCGTATCTTGCTGTACGTTATCTTAACTGCTTCCCCGATGAATGTTGCCAGGGCTTCTTAAAGGTGGGGGGGGGGGGGGGGGGGTCTTGTCCTTTCAGTTCCACTTCAAACAGAATTGATGGAGAGTGTTTCATAGAACTGGTTTGTAATTATGCCGTTTGACCATTTGTTTCTTTCCAGATCCTGGAAAGATTAGGGACAGCAAAACAGAAATAACGTTCAGAGTGAGAGGGGACGAGAGGAGAAAGGAGGGGGGGGGGGGGGGTGGGGTTGATAGGAAGATCGACTGACAGACAGACGAAACCGTCCGGAAAATCGGGAACAAACACACACACACACACACATGCAAACGCCAACGCACGCGCACGCACGCACCCACACACAACACACACACACACACACACACAACAACACAACACACACACCACACCACAACACACTACACAACAAACCACAAACCAAATACACTTATAGGGAGGGGACTATACTGATACAGAGAATGAAAGGAGAAACACAGCGAGAGAAATAGACAGAGAGAAAATAGACAGACAGACAGAGAGGAGGAGGGAGGACAGACCACGCGGACAGAGACAGAGAGAGACACACAGGCAGACAGACAGACAGGACAAATCGAAAATACATAGACAACACAGAGAGACAGAGAGGGGACAGGAGACAGACCAGGTAGACAGGGACCGACAAAAGAGACAGATATAGGGACGGAACAAACACTCAGGACAAATACACAGACATGCACAGAGAGGAGAGAAGAGAGGAGAGAGACACAGACAGACCGACAGGACAGACAGGACAGGCAGGCAGAAGTTAGGCAGACAGATCGACAAAGAGGACAGGATAGGGGACAGACACTCGACAAATAAACAGACTGCCTGCAGGAGAAAGGACAGAAGACAGACAGACAGAGACAGAGAGGTACTGAACATGTCTCAGCAAAAATAAGATTTTTTTTGGAAAGGAACAGATAGGAAGAAGAGGAAAAAGGGAAGGCAGCTGGGGGAGGGGGGAGGGAGAGGGGGGACAGGAGGTGAGGGGGGTCCGTCGGGGCGAACTGGGCGGTGGTAGTGGTGGGGAAAAGGGGCCACAGTGCCAGGCGACATCATCCGCGGTATGGTCTCGGGGCCTATTCTCCTCCCCCCCCCTCCACCACCACCTACTTCCCCACCCAAAACTCCAACCTCCAACCAACCCACCCCTCCCCTACACCCCCCCTTTCTCATTTCCACCATCTTCACCTTCCCTTCCCACTTTTTTTCGATTCCATCATCAATAATGACAGATCCCTTTCTCACTAGCACCACCAACCCACCCACAAACCCCTCCC
>JADBJO010004509.1:0-10000 GCA_016801955.1 Conus betulinus
GGGCGATGGAAACAAAAAGAAAATCAATGATAAAGATGTGCGACCCTGTAAAGCACTTCAGTCTAACAGAGTGGGAAGCAAGGAGAAAAGGAAGGCGACAGAAAACAGAATAGAGGTCGGCCCCAAACTCGACAGACCATTCTTGATCCTAGTCTGTCTCACGGGATCACTCCAGGCATCGCTCCGAGACTCCAAAAAGGGCGCTTTCCAATGGTTCTCGCAGTCGGAAGCCGCTCAGGGAGGAGAAATACGCCAGCGAGAGGCCCGCGAGGAGCCTTCGGACAATGAGCTGGACGAGGAAAATGGACCAGCGTCTGTATGGGGCTAGTCGGTGTTTCTCCCCCACGTCCGTCTTCTTGTGATGGTCTGGCTATGGCTCTGGCCCCCGAGGTATTTTTATCTCTCCTGTTAAATTAATGGATCCTCTGTTAGCTAGGGGTTCCAAAGGATATCCTTCGTTATACGGGTGTTCGAGAGATAAACCTACCATTTTTTTCCTTACGGCTATGGATAAATTGCGAGTTTGTTCTTTGAACTGTCGGGTTTTAAAAAATAGATGGAAGAGGGCTTCTATATTCAGAATTTTTAAAAGACAAAAGTTAGATATAATTTGCATACAAGAAGCGCATATCTCAGCATGTGATATAAACACTTGGGAAAGGCAGTGGGGGTGGAAGCGTATACGCACAGCCAGGGACCAATCACAGTAAAGGAGAAGTAATTCTGATTTCAAAAAAGTTTCTCAGGAAAGGTTACACTAGTCAAGTCTCAAGAACGCATGATCGTCCTGAATATCGAGTATAGTAACTATGAGATTACAATTGCAAATGTTTAGCACCTAACGACCATAGGGAAAAAAATACTTTTTTTTTCGAGGTCTGCGGGACGAAGTGGATGAGTGGGGAGGAGGGAGAATAGTGGTCTGCGGAGATTTCAATTGCGTTTTAGAGAAATGATTTAGACATTGTATCAGGTAAACCACACAATAAAATAGAGGTAAATGAATTTAAGTCTGTATTAACACAGTCATGCTTAATCGACTCCTGGAGATTTTTTCACCCTGAAGAAAAAGATATACCTGGAACAGATTTAACCCTTTTATAGCAAAGACGCTAGGACTATTGCTTAGTGACAGAAGATTTATGCTCCTCCTTGGTTTGTCAGTGAACACTGTACCATTCCGCAATCAGATCACAGAGCGGTTGTGCTGGAGTTTCAACGAAGGAGACTTTATCAGAGGTCCAGGGTACTGGCGATTTAACAATAGCTATTTACAGAATACAGAATTCGTTGAGAACATGACTCTATTGCTTGTAGAAATGGAGAATGAAGGAGTTGATATGTCTTACGTGGAAAAATGGGAAGGATAAAAATGAAAATCAGAAATTATTGTATCGAGTTCGGAAAACGTCTTGCTTGTAATCCACGAAACAAAAAAAATAAATCGATTTACAAAAGAGAATACAAGATCTTGAATCAAACATCCTATGTAACGTTCAAAAACAAAGAACTACAGACTGATTTTTTTTTAAAAACAAAACATGAGTACGAACTATTTGACTTGCAGAAGACAAAAGGAGCCCAAGTGAGATCAAGGTTGAGATGGATAGAGGGGGGGGAAAAGAATAGCAAATACTTTTCATAGCTTAGAAAAATCTAGAAGCAGAAAAAGGATCATGACACGATTGTGTAAAGACCTGGGGATGTAGTGCATCATCAGAAAGACATTCTGAGAGAACATCGCTATTCTACAAAAATCTGTATAATCAACTACGCAAGATAATGAGTCGTTGAGTCATGCGAAGTCTTTATGAAAACGGAAAAACCTCCCGAAGCTAAACAATGACGACTCTGAGTCATGCGAAAGGCTCATCACAGAAGCTGAAGCCACAGCGGCTTTGAGAGAGATGAAGAACGGCTCACTCCTGGTAGCGATGGGATCAGTATTGAATTTCTTAAGTTCTTTTGGATCAGAAAAAACGTGTTATTATTAAATCCTTCAACGAATCGTTCACCAACGGGAGTTTATCATACACTCAAAACCTGGAGCGTGTGCAACAAGTATGTCCTGGATATCGAGTCAAACGCTTTGGCATAGTCTAGACGCAAGTATGTATCCCGCTCTGCCTGTTTACATTTAGGTAATTATAACGTCGTCTCATAGTTCTCAGCACTGTGGCAATATTTCTGCCTTTCATGTATCCTACCTGGTCTTCATTAATCAGCTGTGTAATACTGTTCCCAGTCTAAGTGCCAAAACCTTGGCCATAACTTGAAAATCTGAGTTTGTAAGGGTTTATTGGGCGCCAATTACTGAGTGTTTCCCTGTCTAGACCCTTACCTTTATGTATCAGTGTAATGAATCCAAGGTTTTTATTAGGCGTCTTAGTGATATATATAATATATATATATATTATAATATATAGATATATATTAGTCAGTAGTATATCTTCTGTTTTGTTTTTTTTAGAAAAAGTGCTCAACCATACTATATATATATATATATATATATATATATATATATCTATATTCTGTTAAAATCGGATGGTAAAAGGAAGTTTTAAAATCAACAGATCTGTTTCGACGCTGGCTCTCCTCAGGATGTTTTTGGGTCGCCTACTGCCAGTGTTATATGGCCTAATGTCACTGCACTGTTTTGCACGTGCGTGATTGGCTGCACGTGTTGTTCGGTTTTTTCAGTTGTTTACAGTGTTCAGGGTGCGTTTGCTGACAACGATTTTCCATTTTGTGCCTGCAGTTGTTTACTACTATTTCTACTTTAGTATTTAGGGTTGCTAATATGGTTTGCATACAGTGGTTTGCTTGGTATACAATGTTGTTATAGATGCATTTGTTGCTTAAGGGACCTGTTCTTTTTTTAGCACATTTGCAGGATTTCCTTTTCTTCACCCTTCTTTGCCGAGTTGCTTTCATTTTGTTTGGATGAATCAATTATATTTTCTAAGTTAGGCATGCATGAATATGATAGTTTTGATGGTTGTTCATGTTTGAATATTTTGAACAATCTGTGTTCTTTTGAGGATGCTGTCAAAATTTTGAAAAAATTGCTTTCCACTAACGGTTTTTTTACTCGTCCATCAGATGGATGGTTGTACCATGTGAATTTCCTTTTCCAGTTTTTTTTGTTGTTGTTTGTTCATGTTGTTATCTGGGTTTATTGTATTTTGTAGCTGTAAGGCACTTTTTTGCAGAAGTGTAATGCCTCTTGTATTCTGCTGCTGCGTTGTTGAATGCTCTTCATTATTGACATATTAGATATCTCTTGTTATGCATTGGGTATGGTTTTTAGCATAGATGGTGGGTGGTTTGCTATTGATGTTTACATAAATGGGTGTGTCATTAGGTTTCTTGGTATGGTTTATATCTGGTTGTTTGAGGTCAAGTGTTATGTCTAAGTAGTTTTCACTACCTTTTTTTTTGCTTCTGATGGGTGATTTTTTAAGTTCTATGTTTTTGGGAAATTGTGCATAGTTCTTTTTTTTCTTGTTTTCGATGGTTCTTGGGGTTGTGTTTAGCGCGCGCGAGGCCGTCGTCTCTGTGACAGTCCCGACTTTGCTTTCCGAGTTGTTTTTTGGATGTTGATAGTATAAACAGTCGACTAGTTCACATGTTTTGGGCACCGTCATACGATCCCATGGTCACATCAAATGTTGAGTTTTTTATTCGTTTCTTGATCCATGTATCATTTCTGCTGTAAGTAAAGTTTTCTTGGTGTGAAAAATGATTTCCATTTCTGCCCTGTTATGTCTGTGTTTTATTAGCAAATTTCAGAGCTTTAGTTAGTAGCTCTTCATCTATGGATGGGTAGAAGTCTACTATGTCGAATGTGATGAATACTGTAGGCTCTTTTTTATTGCAGTTGTTTCCACCCTGTCACCTAGATCCATGTGGTGTACGAGTTCTTTTTTTCTTTTTTTCGGATGTTGTTGTTGTGTATGGTTTTATCAGCTTTTTTGTAGTTTTTCTGAATGTTTTTATCAAGAAGTTGTGAGTACTCGTTTGGTTCCATTTTGTAGTAATTACTGGTTTTGTCAGCCTTCACGAATATTTTTTTATCATTTTGTATTTGTTTTATTTCATTTTTTAATGATGTTTGGAAATCGTTGTTTGATTTTTTGAAATTCTATGTTGGCTATCATTCTTTTCATTTTATCCTAACATCTGTTAAAATAGATGATAAAAGGAAGTTTTAAAAAAAACCAACAGATCTGTTTTCGAGCCAGCGCTCTCGTCAGGATGGTTTTGGGGCGCCTACTGCCGGTGTTATATGGCCTGATGTCACTGTTTGACAGTTCAGGGTGCGTTTGCTGACAACGATTTCCATTTGTGCCTGCAGTTGTTTACTATTTCTACTTTAGTATTAGGGTTGCTAAGTATGGTTTGCATAGTATTAACCATTTTTTCTGTTTGAACATAGGTTGCATCTTTTTGAAATGTTGTTGTATGGTGATGCCCTTTTAATATTGCTTTTGAAATGGAGGTATGGTCACATACCAGTTCATGGCCCGCGTGTGAATGAGTTTTGTGCAGAATCATCGATTTATACGCGTGCGTGTGTGCATGCGTATGTGCGCGCGTGCGTTGCGCGCGTACGTGTTTGTGTTGTGGGTGTGCGCGCGCGCGCGCGCACACACACATCTACACTGCGGAACGAAGAGAAGGAATTTGTAAACATTCACCCCTTCCGTACTATCACACACATGTGGCAATACCTTGTATACCAACACATATGCATTCTCTCTCGTCTCTCTCTCAGTCTCTCTCTCTCGATCTCTCTCGCTCTCTCGCGATCTCTATATATATATATATATATATATATATAATATCATATATATATATATAAACCATCCTGAGGAGAGCCAGCGCTCGAAACAAACCTGTCGATTTTAAAACTTCCTTTTTACCATTCTGTTTTTACAGATGTTGCTCCCCAAGGGGTTGAGCATTTTAAGAATTCTAATAGGCATTGTAGTGTATATATATATATATATATAATATATATATATATATATAATTATTATAAACATAGTTGCACTAACATATAACTCCTGGTCAGATACGGTATTTCGAAACCTGATTGTTTTTCTCCTCAGTGACCGCGGAAAGTGTAATTTGACTCCTCTGCCTTTTCGGTTTTAAGAAGAATGCTATACCAGAAAAAGGCTGGTGTGCAATACCATAGTATGTTTGTTGAGTTTTTCAAAAAACTAACTAAAGGTGCCACCTAAGAAGCAAAGAAAATCATGAAAGATCAAAACAAGCTACATTTTCTTGTGAAAAGTAGAAAAATATAAAAAGATAACCTCTTAAGACACAAGTGCTGAGGGCCAGTTCTTGGATGAATCCGCAAGGGACTAAATTACAATAAACAATAAATTCCAAGGATAATACCGAGCACCATTCCAGCAACTTACAGAGCAGCTAGGTGTTGCAATGACTGCAAGAATATTGAATTATAAACAAAGCTTGCTCTTATGTCTCAGATTATAGAAATAGGGGGGTGATAAGCCTTCATATCTGCAGTGGTAAAGTAGTGGGGAAAAACAAGTGCCGGCTAACAATTCTTCCATCATTACAATAATGATTTGGCAAAGATTTGAAATTGAGAGGGAAAACAAAATTAAGATGAAGTAAATGGGGAAAATGTGTATCATAAATATGAAACCCTTTCACTAGCTGCATGAGGAAACTATCGCAATCTCTCTCGAAGGCACATCTATATGTATCGCCTGCTCCGAGGCCTTTCGTCCGCTGAATCGGACTCATCAGGGAGACACGGCTGATTGTGTCTGTGCTCTTGGCGTCAGATAGAGACACACACCACAGTCCATAATTCTGTGGTGTTCCGACCGCCAAGGGTTCGAGAAAGAATCTAACAGCACCCCCAAAGCAGCCAGCGAAAGGTAGTAGAATTAAACAAAACGAAAGTGTGGGGAGGAAAAAGTTTTTTTGAAAACTAAAAACATTACGCAAATATATATATATATATATATATATATATATATATATATATATATATATATATATATATATATATATACTCAAAGGAAATCATAACACCTAAACGGGCTGCACTCCAACATTTTATTTTTTTCTAAATTTTCGCCCTGCTTTGGGGATTCTTCAGACAAACGCTATCACAAACAGTTTGTGATAGCGTTTGTCTGAAGAAGCCCCAAAGCAGGGCGAAAATTTAGAAAAAAATAAATGTTGGAGTGCAGCCCGTTTAGGTGATAGATTTCCTTTGAGTGTATGCTTACTATTGTGAGCGTTGTCTACTTGAACGGTTTCCTTGGTGGAGCGGTGCCTGATTATGGAAATCTGAATCAATCGAAAACTATATATATATATATATATCACAAATAAAACTAGAGAGCCAGCGAGAACTCTCACCGGGAAGGGAGCGACATCCCTGAACGCACCCCCCAAAAAATCAAAATTGTAAAAAGATACAGGCCGCGTGAGACACATGCAGAACTCACGCTTACACACACACATATATATAACACCGGTAGCGTGCCCAAAATGAACACCCTGAAGAGAGCAGAGAGCTGGAAACAGCTTGTTGGTGTTTTTTTAATCTCTTTTTTAATCACATTTTTAAACTTATATATATATATATATATATATATATATATATATATATATATATATGTATTCAATGAAATTATGTGAGCTGAATTACTCCATTACGCCATTTAACAGTCAAAGGGACACACGTCTGCAGCTAAGGGAGGGTCTGGGAGACCATGCAAAAAAATAAATTCAGAAAAAAAAATATAGAATTCGGCCTAAGAAGTGTATCAGCCTTGGCAGTTGGTTTTATCACTTCAATAAAATGCTGGACAGAAATGGTGGCATTGATAACAGTGTTAGGCCAGGAGATGAGAGTAATGAAGATGATGATAATTATGATATCTGAAATCGCTCCATGTCGAAAGAAGAGAATATTTTGGTCATACGTCAACTGAGAAGTCGTCAAACTGTGGGTCCAGATGGGGTTTTCAGCGAAATAATGAAAATTGAATGCAGATCCGGATTTGGTGATTAACGTTTTAGCATTAATGTCGAATGGTCTATTTGACAAGATGTGTTTTCCTGACAGTTGAACTGAATCTATTGTTCTCCCGTTGTAAATAAAAAAGGCGACGTTAATAATCCAGACAACTGCAGGGGAATTTTCGCTGTGCGATGTTGGAAATAAATGGTAGATGTACCCACTCAACATAAAGGTCATACTTTAGACTGGTTAATCACCAACCGTGCCTCTGATGTGTTTGATTCAGCTGTTCGAGACATGCTGTTATCAGACCATTTTTGTTCTTTCTTTTGAACTCTGTCTGAAAAAGCCTGGCGTAGCAACAAAGTAAACTGTTTCACGGAGTCTCAAGGCTATTGAGATGCACGTTTTCAAGACTGACGCTTACACAGTGCTTGAATGAACCTGTCAGTCCAATTCATCCGATCTCATAACACTTGCTTGCAACAGCTGCTTGACCAGCATGCCCCCCCCCCCCCCCCCCCCCCCCTCACAGTACGCACCATATCATACCAGTCATCCGCCACTTTGATGACTGTAGATATCGTTCATGCTAAAGTGCTACGGCATACTGCTGAGCGTGCATGGCGTGACGTAAGTCTGGTCTGACTGTTCGCAGAGAAATGTATGCAGAGCAGCATAACATAGTTACAAAACATGGTATGTGAAGCAAAGAAAAATTGCACGTGTGGTAGGGTAGCTGGTGCTGACAGCTCCAAAGAACTCTTCCACCTCCATGATCAGCTGTTGGACAAAGCAGGAGACGCTGTGCTTCCTTCCGACATGACCCCCAGAGTCTCTTCCCAATAAATTCAATACGTTTTATTTTTGGTTGGCAAGGCTGAACAGATCAGAAGCACCTTTGACCCTGATACATCATGCCCCATTGATCCTGCTGTGCTCTCTGGTACACCTGTTTGAAAACACTGAGCCTGTATCTGAGATCTGTGTAAAAGAGATATACTAAGGAAAATGCCAAAGAAGTCCTGTGACCTCGACTCTATTCCTGCCTCAATCCTGTTTGATTGTTTAGACGAAATTACACCCATTGTCACTGATATTATGAACACGTCCTTATTATCTGGTATTGCTTTAAGCATTCTCTTGTGAGGCCCTTTCTAAAGAAGGAAAACCTGGACCCAAACTACTTGAAGAATTATTGTCCGGTCTCCAATCTACCATTCGTGTCAAAGGTATTGGAACGCATCGCGCTTAAACAGTTTTTCTACAGCATCTTGAATCTCATAATCTGCTTGAGCCGTTCCAGTCAGTTTACCATAAGTGTCATAGCACAGAAAAACTGTTTTGTTGCGTATAATCAACGACCTCCTTTAGGCCTCAGACTACGGGCGTGTGTCAATTTTGTCAATGTTTGACTTTTCAGCAGCATTTTACACCATAGACCACAGCATCCTCATAGCGCGGCTGCATACCACTTTGGGCTGCTCTGGAACGGTTCTGGACTGGTTAAACTCCTATGTAACCGTACCCGGTCTGATGTCATTGGCCATGAATCAGCTCCATCAGTGCTGAGAAGTGGTGTGCCACAGTGTTCTGTCTTGGGACCTGTCCTGTTTACAATTTACTCACAACCTCTCAGCACTGTTATTCATCAGTCAGACCACTAATAATACCACTTCTTTGCAGATGACTCGCAGCTGCATAACTCCTCTACCCCATCAGATTTCGACTGTCAAGAGTGCAGTCTGAGAGACTGTATGGAGGATGTTTCGAAGTAGATAAGTGACAAGTTGAAAATGAATGATGATAAAACTGAGCTCGTTCTTACTGGTACTAATTCAAAGATCAGTCAGGTTACACACACACACACACACACACACACACACACACACACACACACACACACACACACACACACACACACACCAGAGCGTGCTCACAGAGGAGAGAGAGAGAGACAGAGAGAGAGAGAGAGAGAGAGAGAGAGAGAGAGAGAGAGAGAGAGAGAGAGTAGCATGAGATACCGTGTTGACGAAACGAAACAGTTTTTACTTAAAATTGGAATCAACGATGTCCTGAATATTTGCTTCCACCAATTTCAGCAACTTAGTTTCCTGAGATTTTCTTCGTCTTTCTGTCCAAGTATTAAATGTATACATGAAAGGATTGATAGCAGAATTTAAAGGAAGAACGAATATAACTAAAGCAACATTGACTTCTCCAGGGATTGGTACATTAGTCAATGCCAACATCCCACACAGTCCAATGGGGAACCAGCACATGAAGTCTGTCACAGCTATACTGATCAACCGCCGGGCTATGGTCAGATCCTGGGACACTCTGGTAGTGTTGGTTTTTAAGGCATTACTCTTTACTGACCAAAAGATGAGGGTTTGACCGACACAGATCAGCAAGAATAAGGTGAAATTAAAATGATCATTACACTGACGGAATACAGTCTTCCTTTGAACTCCTGTCTGGTAACTGGCAGTGGGATGCAGATACCTGACTGACTGTAAAACTCCCCCAGTGTCTTGTCATCGGGAGTAATGGGAACACAGCTAAAAGGAACCCAGTCAACCAAGTCAAGAGAGACAGCCACTGATGCTGATGTTTTCTCAAATCGCAGAGTGCTGAATGGAAAGCGAAGAACAATAAACCGATCCAGTGTGATGAGGCAGATGATCAGAGCTGACACTTCACTGGACAGGAGAGACAAAAAGCCGGCCACATGACAAGTCACACTGTTTTTCCACGTGTCGTCACAATGGACATATTGACCTCGGAGTTTTTCATCAGCAGCTCCAATCAAGGTGATGTAGAGTCCCATCAGGAAGTCAGCCATAGTCAGTGTGACGACAAACACAGTGTAGCCACTCACAGAGGTCCTGTTTCTTACAATCAAACGTGCACAGAAGGAGAACATGTTGCCTGACAGAGACAGACAGGCCATCATCCACAGAAACACACGATACGTCC
>JADBJO010004509.1:12500-20000 GCA_016801955.1 Conus betulinus
ATAAAAGGACAAGACTCAGCCAGTGCTTCGGAAGCACTGATTTCAAATTCTTAAGGTATGCATCATGACATAATGTACAGGGAACAGCACCATCTGTGTGCTCCTTCAGAACAGGATCAGATCACGTGTGCACTTTGCTGCATGTGGAAGGCGTAACAGCACTTGTCGTGGACACCAGCTTTGCACTTCTTGCACCTGGGGTAGACTTTCTTTCCGCAGAAGCCGCACCTCAGCTGAGCTTTCCATGGCTCAATGATGTGGTCCATCCTGTCACAGCGAACCTCTGGTGGCACCCGTTTGCTCACAGCCTTGAAAGAACCCAGTTTGGCGGAAGATGTGTATTGACAGCGCAGGCATGATAGACTCTTGCAGTGGACGTCTGGATGTCAAAAAGATGCAGTGGCTCCATCTCAGCCCCTGACGGTGCTCAGTACAGACGGCATGGTTGCTGGATACTGACAAAGAGAGGACACCACCATTTCTGTGAACGGACAGAGATGCGACACTTTTCCACATGTTGGTCCATCCGATCCACACCACTCATTGTCTTGTTGTAGTGCTTCACAATAGATGGCTGGGGCATCTCCACCCTCCTCTCATCTGGACCAGCGAGTTGTTTTCTGCAACGGCTGAACCCCAGCAACGTTTGACACTGTGTTCACAATATTGATGTCATACCAGCGTACAACAGACAGGCTCATCTTGACACCGTGGCTGAGTCAAAAGCTGAGTCAAAAGCTTCCCGCGTGTCGTCCTCCATCTCCTTGAGAGACTCCCGTTTGGGTATTCCTGTAGACAGGTGGTGAGTGGTCTTGCTGTCTCGCCAATGTAGGTATGGGTACAGTCTTGACACCCTACCTGGTACACTACACCACACTGCTTGAGGGGGTCCATTTTGTCTTTGACATGGGTCAGTTGGTGGGTTTGTGGAACACTTTGCATCCATGTTGTTGGAAGGTCCTGGCTAGACGCTCTCCTTAATGTAAGGGATCCCCACTTTCACACTGTCCGTATCTGTAGAAGAAGGGTAGTGAACTCGAGGGTTGTCCCACATCCATGCAGGTATCCATTAGCAGAAAGGGCAATCTTGATGTGTTCTTTTTTTTCAGCTCTTCCTCCTTAGTGGAACACAGCACAGAGGCTCTGTGCATGAGGGTCATAGATCTCTTGTGCTGGAGGGGGTGGTTAGAGTGAAAGTTCAGATGTTGGTCAGTGTGGGTGGGTTTCCTATAGACGGTGGTCTCCACCCTGTCGTCATGGGTTCGGGTGATGAGTGCGTCCAGGAACGGGATCTTCCCTTCTGCTTCAGTTTCCAAAGTGAGATCAAGGCTTTGAACTTCCCCCCATCTACAATCAGATCCTGACAACCGTTCACCCCACACAACAGTCGTTCTACCAGGCTTCGCTGCCACAACAGCAACAGTGAGCTGAAGAAGACAGGGCGACCCTGTCGAAATATTTCTCCAAGTAAGTTTTTGATTCTGAGTCTATAACTACGTTTCTAATGTCGAATCCAGAATCCAGAAACCTATATTCTTATTTATGTCAAAGCTGATTAGGGTTACGACTGTCACTTTGCCTGATACTACTCTGACTGCCATTGAGTTGCTATATTGTTTAACAACAGCTTTGATTTCCATTTCAACAAGATTTGTAAAAGACCCACTAGGTCACTCAATTTTTGCTTCAATGAAATCAAGACACGAAATTATTGATTATGAATCTATATGGACCAGATTTTTGTGTTAGTTAAATTAATGTAGCACATTCGTGAAATAGGGATTGGAAAGGTAGCTGTTGCTACTGATTGCTATCACTACAAATACTGTAAAAAATCTAAAAGCACAATAACAGGCAGATGATATGATGGATAATCTTGCTATCACTAAAAATACTGTAAACAATCTAAAAGCACAAGAACAGGCAGATGATATGATGGATAATCTAGATCTCGTATATATTCGGCGAGAATTAAATCCCGAGCTTTGAAAATAATTTCATGTGAAAGAGAAACAAACTCTCCTAGTGAAATAGGTTACACTTTTTTTTTTTTATTTACATTGTAGTAATGTTACTGACGTAGATATACTGCTATGCTACTGAACCAGTCACTCTTTGATATCATTAACTTTGCAATGTACTGAAGAAGAGAAGGGGATTCTATTGTAGATGTTCAATAGTTCTCTGCTGCAGGAAATCAAATACGTAGAAGAAATAAACATGTGATCAAAGAGGCAGCCAAAGAAAACGCTGCCTGCCTTGTTGTCGTGATGCTGGGAATAAAGTGCCAAAATTGGGTCTGCAGTTTGTTATCCCAGGTCAACTGTTTTTGCATATGCTTCTGACGAGAATTACATGGAGGGAAACAGGATGCTCAAAGAAAAGGGGGGAAACAAAATTTTTAAAAAAATGAACAAGAACGAAAAGACCAATTCAGTGATTGAAAGCAAAAAGAACTCAAAAATAACAAATAAGAGCTGATGAATTTAAAGAGAAAACAAAACGCATGGTGGCTTGTTACCCTACAGAGCAAAGCAGGGAGCTGAAGGGGAAAAAAAAAGAGCAAAACACCTTTGCAGTCTTGAAAAACGGAACTATGTGAGTAAGCGTATAATGATACTTACTGCCAGGGATGGTACCACTTTAGCTGATGACAATGATATCGCGAGGGGGAGTTAACATGTTTTGTAGAGATTTATACTCCAAAAGAGCGCTAGAGCAGTGTGAACCTTCCAGTGTGGTTGATCGGTTGCCAAAGTTTACAGAAGAGGAAAAGATCCTCTTAAAGAGAAAATAGCTGTGGCACATTCTGGATGTGGATTGAAAAATGAGCAATAATAAAAGCCTTTGAATATCATTTTCACCACTGATTTCTTAAACTTGTTTTTAGTTACATTCAGAGCTATATGTCTAAGATCCCGAACGATGGGTTTGACAAAATGGAACTGTCTGCAACTCTGAAAGATGGGGTCAGAATATGTATACTTGAAGAGGACAAACCTAAAAACTCAAATAAAAAGCTAGAGACCAATATTGCGTTTAAATATAGCATACATAAATGGATCGACTTGCCTAACCTACAAATTCATAATTTGTTTTTAAATTCAATCGCAAGTGACAACCAAAGTGATTTCTTACCAAATCAGTAGATTGCAGATAATAATTGTCGTAATTTATAATATGATGGACTACTTTATCATTGTGAGACAACTTGGGTTACTACCGTGTCTGAATTTTGAAAAAGCGTTCGATAGTGTAGACTTAAAATTCAGGTCTTAAAGGTCTTAAAAGCTTTTAGTGTGGGTTCTAACATTTGTTAGTGGATTAAAACTTTCCACTGGAATATTTCTGTTAATGGCAATCTGCCTAGCCGTTTGCCATTGAAAGTGGTTGTAAACAGGGTGACCCATTGTCAGGCAATTTGTTTGTTATGTGTGTAGAAGCTTTAGCACTCATGACAAAAGAAAACCGAAGTATTAAAGGTATGAAATTGAAAAAAAGAATGAAAATAAAATAACTCAGTATGTAGACAACACTGAGCTAACTCTGGAAGGAGACAGAAACTCTTTTTAGGAATTAAACAGTACCATTGAGAAATTTAGAAGAGTATATGGGTTTATATTAAAATGCAGAAAGGTCAAAAGTACTGTGGCTGGGAAGTATGCAGAATTCGTTCGTGAAACGTCTGCCACATTTATGAATGAAATGGAATCCCGAACGTTTCAAAATATGAGAACAGTGGTTCACAAACGATTTAAGAGAATGTGCAGCTGTAAATTTTGGGGAAAGCAATATGAAATAAAATTACCGTGCAGAGGATGGTTAAAGACAAACCTACACCACTTGATAGAATGGCAGTTTTTAAGTCACTCGTGCTACCAAAAATAATACGTTTTATCAATGCTATTACAAGGTCCACCTCTCAGGTTTTTTTTTGTTGTTGTTTGTTTGTTTGTTTGTTTGTTTTCAAAATGAAGCAAAACCTTAGTGTAGAAAACTGTATGGAATGAAAGGAAAGATAGAATAAGGATCCACACATCTGTAATATATATATATATATATATATATATATATATATATATATATATATATATATATATATATATAACATAGGATGGTAAAAGGAAGTTTTAAAATCAACAGGTCTGTTTCGAGCGCTCGCTCTCCTCAAGAGCGCTCGCTCTCCTACAGATATATAACATATCTGTAGTGGTAGATCATTTTGCCTAACTAACAGTACGTGCTTGAGTGGGTGAATGGGGAATAATAAATGCTTCTCAAAATGAACCTTCAGCAAGCTTATAGTCTCCAAGAGGGGAAACAATCTCCAATAGGGAGGAAGCTCACTAACATATAATTCCTGGTCAGATACCTGGTCAGATATTGGTATTTCGAAATCTGATTGTTTCTCCTCAGTGACCGCGGAAAGTGGTAAATTTGACTCTTCTGCCTTTTCGGTTTTAAGAAGAATGCTATCCTAGAAAAAGCTGGTGTTCAATACCGTACCATGTTTGTTGCGTTTTTTTCAAAAAAAAAACACACACACACAAAGGTGTCACCTAAGAAGCAAAAGAAAATCATAACAGAGCAAACAAGCTACATTTTCTTGTGAAAAATAGAAAATATAAAAAGATAACCTCTTAAGACACAAGTGCTGAGGGCCAGTTCTTGGAATGAATCCACAATGGACTAAATTACAATAAGTAATGAATTCCAAGGATAAGTACCGAGCACCATTCCAGCAACTTACAGAGCAGTTTGGTGTTGCAATGACTGCAAGAAATATTGAATTATAAACCAAAGTTTGCTCTCTGTCTTAGATTGTACAAATAGGGGGGTGATAAGCCTTCATATCTGCAGTGGTAGATGATTCTGCCTAACTGACAGTATGTGTTTGAGTGGGTGCATGGGGAATAATAAATGCTTCTCAAAATGAACCTTCAGCAAGCTCTGATTTCTAAATCAAAAGATGCACATGAAAAATCAGAAAGTTTAATTGAATACGAAATGAGGCAGGGAACAGTAAACTATTAGCAATAATCAAGTAGGGTACCTCTTGCTCCCACAAGAAAACAATTTCTCCAAACGAATGCTGCTTACGGCACCGAATCACCTAGCAGACATGACACCACAGAGCACTCAGAACAAACATGGACACATCAGCTCGAAAAGGATGCTCCAAGTTTGCCTATGTACCATGTACCGAAGACATCTACACAGCCACAAGAACTGGGAAAAAAAAATTATTACGTAACTTTTATTCAAGACTGGCACACAGCTTTTAAACTTGAATAACGTCAGACAGATACAAGAACAGACAGAAGCAAATATGAATTATCTCGATTTAACTGACACGAAATTAAATATGAAATGAGGCAGGGAACAATGAACAATTAACAATAATCAAGTAGGGTAACTCTTGCTCCCACAAGAAAACATTTCTCCAAAGGAATGCTGCTTACGACACCGAATCCCCTAGCAGACATGACAGACAAGAAAACTTCCCCCCCAAAAAAGTTTAATCAAACCAATCAAAGATCTAAGAGACGAAAATATCAAAACACATTTCATCATAAGCTGGATTAATCCAGTTAGATGCCCAGACCTCTCTCTCTCTCTCTCTCTCTCTCTCTCTCTCTCTCTCTCTCTCTCTCTCTCTCTCTCACACACACACACACACACACACACACACACACACACACACACACACACACACACACACACACACACACACACACCATTACACTTTCAAGGCCCATATTCTCTTAAGTATTTACAGTTAAAAACTATCAACAGCCATGCTCTCCCCTCTCTAAAGAACATCCGCTGGCTGTCTATTTCAGAACGGATTAAGTATCCATGTGCATCGTTCCATACAATTACCAGATCAGCACCTTCTTATCTGTCTGAACTCGTTGGTCTTTACATTCAATCTCGCCTTTTCCGCTCTTCTTCCGATTCCCATCTGCTTTCCAGGGGATGTTACACACGTTAAAGTCATGGCTATGGTTCTTTTTTCATTCTATGCTCCACAGCTTTGGAACTCTCTTACGGCCTTCATGTCCAACCTCAAAGCATGTCTTGTAGTACTTGTAAGATCCCTCCTTTTCCTTGCCATGTCATTGATGGTTGGTGCATGTGGTGTGTGTGTGTGTGTGTGTGTGTGTGTGTGTGTGTGTGTGTGTGTGTGTGTGTGTGTGTGTGTGTGTGTGTGTGTGTGTGTGTGTGTGTGTGTGTGTGTGCTTACCTCTGTGTGTGTGTGTGTGTGTGTGTGTGTGTGTGTGTGTGTGTGTGCGTGCGTGCGTGCGTGCATGTGTGTGTGTGTGTGTGTGTGTGGGGGGGGGGGGGGGGGGGTGATAGGTGTTTGTATAGTTTGTTGATGTGAAACGTTTGAATGTAATTATGCCGTGGTTTCTCAGTGCCCAGAATCTTTGGCAAGGCGCTTAGCAAATTCTCTGTGGTGATGCTGCTGCTGCTGCTGCTGCTGCTGCTGCTGCTGCTGATGATGATGATAATGATGTTGATGGTGATGATATTTCATCATCATCATCATCATCATCATCATCATCATCACCATCATCATTATCATCATCATCATCATCATTATCATTATTGTGGTTTTTGCTGTTGTTATTATTCTTTGTCCCTCATGAAAATGTGAGCAACAAGATCCAGTGTTTGTGGGATGAGATCAACCCTTTAAAACAAGGCCTGATTGTCTTTCCAAGGAACGTGGGTTGCCATCGTATTTTTTTTGTTTTTTTTCTTTTGTTTTGTTTTGTTTTTGATCTGGCTGGTCCAAGCTAAGAAGACCTGTTGACCTGTCCTAACAGACACTGCAGGGATAATGGATTCGCTGCGTGGCGACAGCACCAGCATCACTATACTTTCATGTCCCCGGTGCCATAACCATGGCATAACTTCTGTTTGACTGCTTTCCCCAAATGTCTTTCGATGACAGTTCAGACGTACCTTCTTTGGTCCTTTGGTTTTGTCTTCCGTGAATCATACTTCTCTATGAACTCGAATCAAAGCGATTTCTCTTGTTGAAAAGTATCTTCCCCCTTTCATTCCAAGTAGTATTTGAATTTTTTTTAATTGAGGATGATGTTATTCATCTTTCTTGCGTTGAAAGTTGAAGAACAAAAAGAAAGAAAAAACCCATAAAAACATGAAAATATATACTGTTGGACTGTTGTTCGATGTGAACTAATATCTCTTTTTGTGAAGAATTCTTGCACTGCTTTCATTCTCCAGTCACTGTATGTGTTCAAATGAAATTAACTCATGCTGCACGCTTTTGCTACCCACCAGTATGACAACAGATTGCAAAAGAAGAAAACTGGCCAAATGTATGTATAGATGAGCAATAGAGAAAGGAAAACAGAAACATTGGTCGGCTTTTTGTCTCGCTGAAGTCGCTGATCATCATTAGTTAAGAAAAAAAAGGCAGGAAGAAGGTTCATGAAGTATAAGACCGAAGATCAAATTTCCAGTCAA
>JADBJO010004509.1:25000-57500 GCA_016801955.1 Conus betulinus
TTTGTTTGTTTGTTTTTATTGTGATAGAATTAGTTACCAAGACTTATTCCAAATTTTGCATTGTCCTGTTCATAGAATTTGACTTATTAGTGAGTAGTCAAAATTTGTTATTGATTCCTAGATTACCTAATCTATCTTAATTGTGAGTTGCCATTGTTGTTAATTGTGTCTTCACTATCTCTGTCAGTTTGTTTTCCCTCCTTACTTTTTGCAGATTGATAAAGTCGTTGCCAACATGGGCTAAGCATTGGTCATTTAAATGTCTACGGTATTCAAAAATGAAAATTACTCGACGCATCCTCGGCACTGCAAAATACAAACAAATCATGCATGTGTTTGATTGTACAGAATCCAGACTCTCAGATATTGTTCCTAGCAGTATATTCTAATTCCAGGCTATACTATATTTGCAAAGACCCTGTGCTTTCTAGATCTAGGGGTATACTGGTTTAAATTCATGAAACGTTAAATACGCGCGATGTTTATAGTACTTGAAAATGTTCAAATTTGGCCAGAAATGATACTGAAAAGAACCAAACCTATCCGAATCGGCATTGTTTACAGAAACCACTCTGAAAATGCCGAATGGACTGACAAGTTTTCTACAATAATGGATGCAAGATCTCTTGATGTTACCGAAATTTTACTCCTTGATGACTATGATACTGATCTATAGAAACCCCATCAGTCAGGCCAACTATGTTATCCTCACACAACTTATCTCAAATGGTTGACGCTGCTTCTGTTTAATATCAGCCAACAGCATTTTAACTGACCGTATTCGTTTCCCTGACTGACAAAACAACTTTGAACAACATATCGTTGTAAATGGATGAAGTAACCATTTTCCACTGTGTGTTACGTGGGCGAAAACTGGAATTGAAATGCCCCAAACACGTCACAATCAGGTGACTTACAGGTCTTTTTGTAAGATGTCGGAAGGATTATGGTATTGTTGATTTTTTCCTACTCACCATTTTCGAATGTCTACAATTGTACTAATCCAGAAGGCGCTCTGGTGTACTGGCTACAAGCCTTTACCATTCCTTTTACAACAGACATGCTCTATACCAAACACAGTGAAACACACCCCTTGACCCAAATGGATGACCGAGGAAGTACAAACTGCAATATTCCTTCGTAAAGATCCGTTTAAGATAAAAGGAAAATCAGACGGAAAAAAAAAGAGAAAAAAAAAAGAAAAAAACAGACAGTGTCAAAATTCGAATCTGATTTAGACTGCATAATATCACCTGATATGTCCCTATCTGATCTGAACTTTTCCCTGGGCAAGCTGCTCGACAGACCCCACCCCCACCCCCCCCCCCACACCCCCTCCCATCAGCTTACAGTCAGGGAAGACAGAGCCACGCCTTGGTACAACACAGTTGTCCAGCAACTGTCCGGTGAAAACGTAAACGTCGCCAGACAGAAAAGCGTTGGCGCTCCACTGGTCTCACTGTTCATAAGCAGATACGCAGACTTAGTTTAAAAGAAAAGCTAAGACTAGTTTTTTCTTCTCAACTCAGATCTCAGCCAGCAAGAAGTTTAGGGAACTCTACCGCAGCATGAATCAAATTCTGGGCAAAACGAAGACTGCTGCATTTCCCCCAACGTAAATTCCTCAAAACTACCTGATATATATATTTTTTTTTTCTGAGACAAAATAGTCACTGTCCGTAATACATTTCTTTCTTCTAGTCCTTCACGAGTAACATCCACTTATTCTGGCCCAACTTTGTCCATTTTTAAACCAGTTACCACTCAATTTGTGAAAGAGATTCTCCAGAAATTGGCAAAAAAATGTGAACTTGATCCTATCCCGACTTCGCTTCTTTGTGAAATCTCCACTCCCTACTACCTGTCATCAAAAATACTTTCAACAAGTCTCTCCATAGTGGGGTTCAGTCCCTGATGACTTTAAAACTGCCATTGTGAAACTTCTTTTGAAAAAAAAAAAAATCGTCACTCGATCCAAATGAATTGAAAAACTTCCAACCAATCTCCAGTCTCCCTTTCTTGTACAAAAAAAAAAAAAAAAAAAATCTAGAGAAATTAGTCCTGCATCAATTATCCCAACGTCTTATTCTGATTAATCTCCTCAGTTTCCACCAGTCAGCCTACTGTGCTGGACACAGCACAGAAACTGCTCTCATCCGAATCTTGAATGATATTTTGACATCTCTTGACGACGACAAAGTATCTGTTCTTCTCCTCGACCTGTCTGCTGGCTTTGACACAATTGATCACGAATTCCTCCTTTCACGACTGAGCACAGACTTTGGCGTATTCGACATTGCACAACATTGGTTTAGATCGTATCTGTCAAACTGACAGCAGGTCGTCCTTATTAACGAGAACTGGTCTTCTAAAATGTCATCAAACTTTGGCGTTCCCCAGGGGTCTGTGATGGGTCCAGTCCTTTTTCATAATGTACACAACGCCCCTGATTGAGATCATTCACAGCCATTCTGTTCGTCATGAAATGTTCACTGATGACACTCAGCTTGAGCATTCTGACACGCTAGAGAACCATAACAATTTCGTCAAAAACCTCCATGGCTGTGTCTCTGATATCAAACAATGGATGTCTACTAATATGCTGAAATTAAACGATGAGGAAACAGAAGCTATCCGGTTTACAAAACACTCTCAAGCTCAAGACCCCCGTATTCATCCGTCAATAGTTCTAGGCTCCACCGACATCTCATTTATGTACTCGTTCGTGACCTTGGCTTCTATCTCGACTCTGATCTCACCCTGAAACACCACATAGCCAAAATCTACCAAGCATCCCTTACTGAACTCCGTCGCATCAGCTCCATCAGACCTTTCCTTACAGAACAGGCCACGAAGACGTTGGTGTCTTCCAGCAGTCTGTCAAGACTAGATTATTGTAACGCTTTTCTCCTTTGTGTACCCCCAGCCTTACTCCAGCCACTACAACGTGTTCAAAATTCAGCCACTCGCCTTATCATAAAGGTGCCAAAACAGCATCATATTTCGGATCTCTAGAAAAAAAAAAGAGAAAAAACTACACTGCTTTCCATGCTGTACCTGTTAAAATATGATAAACGAATCTTCTCCCTGTGACCTTTGACACACTGTCTTTGAATCCCTTCATGGCTTGATTCTAAACATTCAAGTGAAAAGCGCCACAGTGTGTTGAATTCCATAACACTTATAAGACTGGTAGATGCTGCTAGAAGTACTTACCTTTCGAAATCACGGCACTTGAAACGTAAGTATAACCAAATAACCTCTAATTGCTTCCAGACATTCATTAACGTACGACTGTCTTCAACATGAACTTAGCTCATATATATATATATATATATATATATATATATACTGTTAAAAAGACTAATAAAAATTCAAAGGTGCTCAACCCCTTGGGGAGCAACATCTTTTTTAAAGTTAGGTATTAAAAGGAAGTTTTAAAACTACAATATTGTTTCGAGCGCTTGGTCTCTTCATATCTATCTATCTATCTATCTATCTATCTATCTATCTATCTATCTATCTATCTATCTATCTATTTATCTATCTATCTATCTATCTATCTATAAAGAGAGAGAGAGAGAGAGAGAGCAAAATAAATAAAAATTAAAAAAAAATAAACGCTTTTTTTTTCAAATTTTCGACGAGCACACATGACCTTCCACAGGAGATATACTGGTCTCAAGCTACTACAGGGGAATGTACTGGTGTCAAGCTACTACAGGGGGATGTACTGGTCTCAAGCTACTACAGGGGGATGTACTGGTCTCAAGCTACTACAGGGGAATGTACTGGTGTCAAGCTACTACAGGGGGATGTACTGGTCTCAAGCTACTACAGGGGAATGTACTGGTGTCAAGCTACTACAGGGGGATGTACTGGTCTCAAACTACTACAGGGGAATGTACTGGTGTCAAGCTACTACAGGGGAATGTACTGGTGTCAAGCTACTACAGGGGAATGTACTGGTGTCAAGCTACTACAGGGAATGTACTGGTCTCAGGTCTCATGATTGCGTCAATCATTCACCAAACAAGAAGAAATAAATAGCAACTGTGAAAACATGGAATAAAGTCTACAATAGATAGATAGATAGATAGATAGATACATACATACATACATACATACATACATACATACATACATACATGTTCGTCTGTCAAATTGATGAGAACCTCTTGAGTCATCTAGGGGTTGAGAGGGGGTGAGATGATTTGTGGATACGTAGGTGGCTGATCAATCTCATGCACGAAATGTGCAGCGACAACTTGGACAGGCAATGTGGAGAGACCTGCTCTTGAATGCTGGCGCGGGCTTTCCTTGCCTGTCTCTTTTTTGTTGTGCGGCAGCTGTCCTCCTCCTTTCTTCACATAAACTAGCGGCATTAAAGATAAATGGATAGAGTTGCGCCATCTAGCTCGATACATAGCACTCTGTTCCCCCACGTGTTGAGGTTGATGTTAAACGCTGTCAAGGATGTTGTGAGAGTGTCTTTGAAGCATTTCTTCTGGCCTTCATTGGACCGTCCTCCTTTTTGCAGCTGACCATAGAAGAGTCTTCAGGATAGCCGGTGGTCTGGCATGCGAGCTGCATGACCTGCCCATCGAAGCCATCGAGACAGCCTCAGAATGGTGTGGATGCTCTCAGCAGGCCTGCTTGGACGAGCACCTCTATGTCTGGGATTTAGTCCTGTCATTTTACGCTGAACAGTCTTCTGAAGCAGGTTGCTTAGAAGTGATTCAGCTTCTCGACATGCCGTTAGTACAATTTGTACGTTTCCCATGCGTAGGGGAGTGTGGGGAGAACAGCATCTCTGTACACCTTCAGCTTGGTCTCTACACTGATGGCACTTCTATTCCAAACATGGATGTGTAGTCTGCTAAAGGCTGCGCTTGCTTTTGCATGTCTGACACTCACTTCATCGTCGATGGTGACCTTCAGGGACAGTGTGCTGCCAAGGTAGGTGAATTTACTCATCGTAATGAGTCTCAAACCACTGACTGGGGATGGTAGGCTCATCGTAGTGTCTGCCTGGTGGAGGCTGATGCAAAACTGTTGCCTTCTTTGCATGAATGGTGAGACCGAAGTTGGCGCAGGCTACGGAAAATTTGTTAATGCTGGATTGCATGTCAGTATCTGAGCCAGCATTGAGAGCGCAGTTATCAGCAAACAGAAAGTCCCTGATGACATCTTTCACAACCTTAGATTTTGTCTGGAACCTCCTGAGTTTAAACAGCTTTTCATCTGTTCTGAATCTGATGTCGATGCCTACGTCTCCATTGTTGAAAGTATAAATCAGCATTGCAGAGAACATGATGCCAAACAGAGTGGGGGCAAATGTACAGCCTTGCTTTGCGCCGTTTGTGATGGGGAATGGTCTACATGTCTCTCCATTGTCCTGGATACGGGCCTGCATGCATCATGAATTGCCGTACCATAGAGATGAATTTCGATAGACGTCCGTATTTGGCCATGATCTTCCATAGGCCCTCTCTATTGAGTGTCGAAGGCCTTGGTCAGTTCCACATAGGTGGAAAACAGGTCGGCATTTTGTTTTTGATACTTTTCTTGGAGATGTCTGGCAGCAAATACCATATCAATGGTTCTTCTGACATTTCTGAAGTGGCACTGGCTCTCCAGCAAAAGTTCTTGCTCAAGGTGTGTTATCAGGTGGTTCAGCAGAATCCTGGCAAGTATATTGCCTCCCATAGACAGGTGGTTGTTACAAGCCTGGGTGTGTTCTATTTGCGCTTGTACAAATGGATTGTAGATGCACCTTTGAACTCCTCTCTCTGTGTGTGTGTGTGTGTGTGTGTGTGTGTGTGTGTGTGTGTGTGTGTGTGTGTGTGTGTGTGTGTGTGTGTGTGTGTGTGTGTGTGTGTGTGTGTGTGTGTGTGTGTGTGTGTGTGTGTGTGTATGTAACAGATGGATACATACATACATACATACATACATACATACATACATACATACATGCATGCATGCATGCATACATGCATGCATGAATGCACGCATGCATGCATACATACATACATACATACATACATACACACATACATACATACATACATACATACATACATACATACACACATACATAACATACATACACATGTGTCACAGGCCTCAGGAATACGATTCGTTTATCATAGTTTTGACCTTTACAGCAAGGGAACGCACAATGTTCGAACAGATCATGCATCGCCAATTTTCATGCACTATTGTTTTCCCTGTGGTGTTTTACCTTGAACTGAGGCAACATTCGGCTCTGTGATGGCTTCTTTTGTTTGTTTTCCTTTCTTGTTTCTTGTTCCAAGGCATGGATGTTGAAACAAACTTAGGATCCCTACATGCAAGTTTTGTCACGAGACAGGAAGACCGTATTACGTGAATAAGTGATGCCATGCATGTTTTGTCAGAGAAGTGTGCTTTCCTTGAAAGTCGATATGAGCAGGTCTTGAAGTGGATGGGTTGCTTTAAATCGTCTTTCAGAATGTAGATAACGACATTGATTCTCTTGAAACTTTCTCCAGACAAAAATTTACGTTAGGTCTTTTTGAAGTCCACTAAACATCAACGGTAGGTTTTTCAGTGTCCACTAGGAATCAATGTAAGGTTTTTCGATGTCACCAAAAATCAACGTTAGGTTTTTCAATGTCAACTAAAAGATCAACGTTAGGTTTTTCAATGTCCACTAAAATCAACTTTAGTTTTTTTCAATGTCCACTAAAATCGATGTCAGGTTTTTCAGTGTCAACTCTAAATTAACGTTAGGTTTTTCAATGTCCACTTAAAATCAATGTTAGGTTTTTCAATATCCAATAAAATCAACATCAGGTTTTTCAATGTCCACTAAACTCGATGTTAGGTTTTTCAGTGTCAACTCTAAATTAACGTTAGGTTTTTCAATGTCCACTAAAAAATCAATGTTAGGTTTTTCAATGTCCACTAAAATCAACATCAGGTTTTTCAATGTTCACTAAAATCGATGTTAGGTTTTTCAGTGTCAACTCTAAATTAACGTTAGGTTTTTCAATGTCCACTAAAAATCAATGTTAGGGTTTTTTCAATGTCCACTAAAAATCAATGTTAGGTTTTTCGACGTCCACTAAAAATCAATGTCCACTAAAAATGAGCTTTGGGTGTTTCAATGGCCATGTAAAACTAACGTTAAATTTTGTAAATGTCCACAAGGCAGGAAATGAAATCTGTGTAGATGTTACGGATGGTGTGCGATGCGTGTTTTGCTGTCTGACTCTCACCTGAATAAGTTTGGATGCGTGTACGACTTTTCCCTACACACACCCACACCACACGAACATAGACAGCCAGGTAACAGGTGAAGTTTCTACTTTTTTTTTTTCTTTTTGCTGCCTGAACCATCAAATCAAAACAACAACATAATGATATCATCAGCTATAATAACTAGTTACGCCACAACCCAAAGAGCGTACCACGATGCTAGAAACTATATTGTCACAATGACATATTTCTTTTCACACAGGCCAGGCTGGCACCCACGTCAGTGATACACAGACACACTATCCACCTAGCCACATCTGGCCCTTGTCACGGGAGCAGTTCGTGGAGTCCTTCCAGGGGCTCCCACGTAACAGAACGACACTCGTCGACTCGACGGAAACGGAGGCCCTCACGGAAGTGGTTCATAAGAGTCCTCCCCCAGGAACTCCCACACACCAGAAGAAACACAAGTCGTCGTCCTGACGAACTCTGTACCTCTTCGACACGTAGCTCGTTGCTGACCTCACGGACAGCCTCTCGACGCCACCTCCCCCTCCCCCCCCCCCCTCTCAACCCCACGTGGCAGAGACGTCGGCTGGCCTCGTGCTGCACCCCACATCCGGCTGGCAGTGCATACACGATGGCTACTGACCCTCGGTCAGTCTCTCTACATCCGTCAGGATGGAGATAGCGGCTGGACACGGGCTGCAGCCCACACCCAAATGGCAGTCAGTTCCAATTCGGACACGGGGCCTCACCGACACCTGGGGGACCTGATAGCTACTCTGATTATCTAGCCTACTTCCAACACATTTATCGTTCTTGTTTGTAACTAACAGTCGCTCGCTACTTCCAACACATTTATCGTTCTTGTTTGTAACTAACAGTCGCTCTTCACATAATACATTTCACTGGAACTTGGGAAAAAATACCCATAACAGAATCTACAAAGTTTCAATACAGTGGGTACATTACAATATAGAAAATGTTCTTTGATGAACATCATGATTGTCTACATTGAACGAAAGGATTTCCACAGGGCCACCTTTATCAAAGTACCAAGAATAGAATTATTACATATAAAGAAATGAATTCTGTGTGTCCCATTTTATCAAGAAAAAATGTTTTTTATCATATCCCATCCTCACTAGACCTGTCCAATTACATTCCAAGGAACGATTTCCCTTCCTCTCTTTTTATCAAAGAAAGAATGTTCATCATCGTCACTAGACTGTGTCTAATTACACATCAAGGAACGATCTCCGTTCACCCCTCTTTATCTTTCACAACAAAATCAGAATACACTTCCAATAATTCATGCATAATAATTGTCATTGCTCACTTCCAGAGCTCACCAACACTCACATCACCACGATACTTTAGGGAAAAAGATAAACAACACTCTTTTTTGTCAATGCTACGGTGATTTAACTAGATTACTGTGTTCGCTCACATATCAGTATATATATTCTTTCTTCTGTCTACTCACTCATCCTCCTCATCCTCCTCTCGTTCGTCCAAACATCAAAGCAATAAGCCTATAGACGAAATAATTTCTACATACACAAACATAAGCACACACACACACACACACACACACACACACACACACACACACACACACACACACACACACTGAGAGCCCATATATATCGGTATTCAGAAACATCAATTCTGTGTGACCACATGTATATCCATACATGGTAGACAAGGATCATCAAAGTATGGAACTGGCTGACATATTACTCGTAACAGTCGAACAGCTTATAGGTGTATATGGATTGGGGAAGGGAAGAAGAGGGAGGAAGAGAGTGGGTGGGGGGAATGAAAAGCCTTGCTCTATACGTGCAAATTAGACGCTATACCATACTGATATGGTATATGCCTAGAGTAAGATCTTAACATTTCAAAAATTCGCGAATTGGAAAAAAAAACTGTTTGGGGGAGGGAGGCAGTGCGGAGGGAGTGGGGGCGGTGGAGGAGTTCAAAATATCTTCCAAGTGGATGAGATTTAATAAGATAAACAGGCAACATTGCCAATTAATATGTTTACTCAAAAAAAAAATTTATAGTGTGAAGATTACACCGAGAAACTTGTTTGCTTTGGAATTGTTATCAACCCTTATAGAGACAGCTTCACTGCCTTCAAACACAATTGTTTTCTTCATAAAGACAACAAAAACCCATTTGATTTCATGTAATGAAAATATTGTCAACTACTTCTGATACTGTTCAATGATTGTCTTTGTTTTGGTTTGTTGTTTGGAAAAATTGCAGTTTGCATTTCTCCACAGAGCAATACCATCTACATACAGCGTTAATGTGGCACCTTTTGTATTAACCTGTTTAATATCATAAAGCATTAGCGAGAAAAGTGTTGGAGCGATTACACTTTCTTGGGGATCACCCATGTTAATAGTCTTAGAAGTTAATAAAGCTAGTTCTGACCGATAAGAAAGCTTCTAGAAATTGGGGGGGGGGGGGGGGGGGGGGGGGGGGAACGACCTCGTATTTGTACTTCATGTGCTTTGTACAACAATTTGAGGATTAGTGGACAATGTGGTCTGTGACTCCTCTACCTTTCCTAAAAACAGCCTGGAATAAAGGCAAGACTCCATTTTTTTTTCAAGGAAATGTTCTATTCTGTTTTTCATGATTCTTTCAAAACGTTTTCCAATATGAGGTGTTAAAGAAATAGGTAGGAAATTAGAGGGAAGAGTTTTAGATTTTCCTTGTTTAAGGATTGGGATCACAATAGATGTGGATGTTTAGAACAAGTCATGATCAAATTACCATAATACAGGGGGGGGGGGGGGGGGGGGGGTTGGCAAGAGCTACTGCTCTGTTACAGTAGTTATTAGCAATTTTGTGTTTACTGTGGAGTTCGTTTATTACTTGGGGTGGCTGTGAATGACGACCATTCATCCAGTTTTGAAATGCCTCTCTTTTCATTTTTACGGCCAACTCACATGAGGAGTTCCACCAAGGGTTTGAGGCTGTCTTTGGATGGTCTTTAAACTTAATCTTTGGAATGGCACAATCTGCTGCTCTCAGTATGAGATTACGTAATTCTACATAACTGTTTTTCAAAATCTTCTATTGATTCTATGTTATGATTAAAATGAGCTTAAGAGAACTAGTAATTAGAGTTTGGGCAAAAAGGTCCCAATTTGCTTAATCTTCGTTGTATTTTGTATGCCCGGGGGTATGCTCAGTTCTCTCTAGACACACTAAGATCTGAATTTCAATTTTCACTACCCAGTGGTGACTAAATGACATTCCACGTGCAAAGTGGAACAATACCCGGAGTTACTAAGGAACAAACCAATTGATCAACTTTCTGATCAGAACGATCAGCAATTCTGGTGATAGAACCATCATTCAGTATCGTTAGATTAGCATTTGCTATAGTGTTAGCGAGATATTCATTATTGTTTGTGATATTTTTAGAGTTTTCGGACCATAGAGCATGATGGGAATTGAAATCACCTAGAATAATCCACTCTTTGTCTGTTTTGAATTCCAAAATAGAAGATGTAAGCAGGTCCGTCACGTTTTTCATAATACTGATGAATTTAACTGAAAGGGTTTCCATGAACACAACATATACTATTGAGATCAAAATTAGAAGGAGATGGACAGCCGGGCGATGGAACTTTTGGAGACTCTGTTGGCTGACATTTTTTTCTTAGGAGTACTAAGAGGGGGTGACAATTCTGGCCTACTTTCGCAATTTTTCTGCCTTGACGTTATCTTTTCCCAAGTCGGGGAGAACGTTTTTTGAGACAGTTACTGGGGAGCAAGCCGCCTTTTTCGTGACCGGCGACTTACTTTTGTTCCCAGCAACAACTGAGGAATATGACATAGGAACAGCATGGTACATGGACTGGAATCATGGATTGAAGACTGCTGACCACACTGTTCAGGATTTGTTTGTCCTTCTAGCTGAGCTCGTGCAAGAGAAATGGCTTCTAAGAAAGACATATACTTTAGATGATTTTAAAGAGCCGCCAAGACTCTAAGTTTATATTCAGGGCACCCAAGGTAGGAAGCAGAGTGATTTCCTGAACAATTCACACAGCGTCTGGCGTTGGAACATTTGTTACTGTCATGGCCAGACTGACCACACCACATCTACCACACGTCTGTTTGGAGCGACATGCGGATTTGTATGTCCCAGTCTGTTGCAGCGAGTGCAACGAAAGACTTGCGGAACAAATGGTTTAATGTCAAAAGACTGAAACCCAAGAAAGATTTTGGGGGGAAGACTTGGGACAGTGAAGGTATTTTCACAGCCCTAGAGTCACTGCCATCTTTACTTTTCAATCTTTTGGCCGCTTTTTGCTCCTGGTATTTCTCTTCTAATTTCATCAATAGAAATATCTACAGGAATGGGTTTAATCACCCCTTCTGTATACACTTCAGGGATGGAGCAGTTGAAATTGATGCCAGTCAGATTTTCTGTATGTAAGAGCGCTTTTTTTGCTGATCAGCAGAAGTACAGCCAATCAACCATTTACTGGACGACAATTGTTTCTGTTCAATAGTGGGTCCGATGGTATTGGTCCACAGCTTTCTGCTGAGAACCCCAATACCAGCCAAAGTTGCAGAACCCTTTTTAGTATCTTCCAAAATGACTGGAAAATTGAAAGACGATAATTTTGTTGTTGTTCTGAAAGATTTTGGTGTGTCGTAAACGTGGTCTCTCTCTGACACATGGCGAGGTAAGTGACGTTTTTAACAGTGGATGAGGATGACGGACACAAGGAGGTGGAGACCTCGACAGCCTCTACTGTCTGGTCAACATTGGCTGTTTCATTCTTTTTTTTGAGTCGTTTAATAAAGATGTAAGACGATTAACCAGTTGTTTTTTTCTTCCCATTTTTTTTTAGAAGATCATTTTCTGATAATAGTTTTTTCTTTTTGATGAGAGACTCTAAGGTCATTCACAGATCTGGATTTGTTTTTAATTTTGACAGATTCGTTGAGACTGCCATTGCCAATCTGCCAGAAAAAATGAGGGAAAAAGGGAGGGAGGAAGGTAGGGAAGAAGGAGAAATTGAAGAAACGCTCCCAGAAAAAGGAAGTGGGGAGGTTGAGAAAGGATGAGAGGGTAGGAGCAAAAAAAAGAAGAAAAAAAGGGGGATGCAACGGTGGACACACACACACACAACAACACACACAACAACAACAACAACAGCAACAACAACAACAACAACAACAACAACAACAATAATGGCAACCACAACACTTAAACAAACAAACATGGTCAAACACCAAACACTACAGTAACTTTATAACAGAACCCATCACTGATTATGACTAGCCTTACATGGTATGAGTTTGAAAACAGCTTACTTGGTATGAGTTTGGATAGAAATTATAATACAACTTTAAAACACACACCCCCCCCCACCCCCCCCCCCCCCCCCCCCCCCCCCCCCCCCCCCCCCCCCCCCACACACACACACACACCGTTAGTTTAGGATTTTTTTGGAAAGAGACAGGACTTTTCAAATCATCCAGACCCAGACTGTTGACTTTAAAAGTAAATACTGCTCAGATGAAAAAAAAAAAATATATATATAGATAGATAGATAGAGAGAGAGAGAGAGAGAGAGAGAGAGAGAGAGAGAGAGAGAGAGAGAGATAGATATTATCAATTAGGCTACTTGAATAGCGCAGCAATGTCCTGTGTCACGACTATATGAAATATTTCAAGCCAATTTAACAGGCCTGAGAGCCGTCAATGACTGATTCTAGTGTCAGAGGGAAACACAATTTTGATTTTAGATTAAGAAGTAAAGGGGGTGGGAGAAGTTAGACAGAACCGCGCACTTACTTGATTGTAGACTGGAGAAGCTTATTCACCGTGGCAAAAAAAAACAAAAAAAAAAAAAAAAAACGAAAGCAAAACACGACAGCACACGCAAATTTTGCTGCGTTAATTGTTAAATTCCGTCCATTTTTTTCATACAGACAATGATGAAGATAACACAATAATAAAAGTGAACTGGACGTTTAATCTAGGCTATGTTGATTAGCCATCATGAACCAAAATAATGACGTTGACCAATCGCCGTACGATGCGTAACTGATTAAGCCAGCAGGGGAATAACTTTCACAACCTAAAACAACGATATGTACTGTTACATCTCCCTTCTTCAGTTTTTTCCTGTATGTAAAAGAGATGTTTATATATTCACAGGTAAATGTAAGTTTCTATGTATTCAATTATACATGAACATTTATAACTTTCTTGGTTTATTTCATCCCAAATCTTATGTAACAGTCTCTAATTTTGCAGCGTGACACTGATTGAAAAATACATTTAAAAATAAAACCTTGGTGTGCGTGTGTGTGTGTGTGTGTGTGTGTGTGTGTGTGTGTGTGTGTGTGTGTGTGTGTGTGTGTGTAAGATTTATCATAAGATTAAGTTTTGAAATAAGTATTGTCTTTTATTCAATTGCACGTTTTGTTCAAAATCAATTAATAACAAACTAATCTTAACTTATTGAATAAACATAACATTTGAAACTTTACATTTCACTAAAAGTATTCATCCATTCGCACTGGACTTATTGAATAAACACAATTTGAACTTCACATTTCAAAGAAAGTATTCATTCATTCGCACTGGACTTAGAATTAAATAAACACAGCATTTGAAACTTCACATTTCAAAGAAAATATTCATCCATTCGCACTGCATTTTCACAACTCTACCACTTCTGGTTGTGATGTGTTTGTGATTTTCTTCTGGTTCGCTGTCTTTGCCTTCTTGTTTTTGTTTGGGTATGTTTGTATTTTGTGTTTTCTATTTGCTTTGGTTCTTTTATATTTTGTTTGATTGAAGGTTTCTATATCAGTATCTGTTTCACTGTCAGTTTGTTCCATGTAGGTGTACTGTTGTTGACAGTGTTGGTGTTTTTTTTATATAGTTTTTTGTTTGTGGCTTTTTCTTTTGTTCGCCTTTTTAAATGTTGGTATTCATGTTTTCTTTCATGTTCGTCAAGCCTCTTCTGTTTCTTCTTATACTGCCTTTTTCTTTGAACATAGTAGGATCTTGGCGTTTTTGCAGCTTTCAAGACTCTGTCAGGTATCATTTATCATGGTCATTTACATAGATTTTGTCTTCTGGTTTGACCTTTGGAAGTTCTTTTGCTCCTTTGTCATAGCATTGTTTTTCATAGCATTGTTTTCTGTTTCTTCTGTCTTTCTTTTAGTTCTTTTATTACTTTGTTGTGATTCTTATTCTTGCTTGCTTTCTTTGTTGGTGCAGTGAGTTGTTTTTTTTTGTTTGTTTGTTTTTTCTGAATGCATTGTGAATGAAAAGTTCTGCCGGAGATGGAAGAGTGCTGCTGATCGGTGTTGTTCTGTAGTTCAAAAACAGCTAGATAAACATCAGTATCACTGTCTTTTGCTTTTTGCATCAATTTTCTTCAATGTTTGTATCATCCTTTCTACAAATCCATTTCCTTGGGGATATCGTGGGCTTGAAGTTGTGTGCTTGAATTCCCATTTTTCTGCAAATCTGTCAAATTCTTTGCTGGAGTATTGTGGTCCATTATCTGACACTACTTCTTCTGGAATACCCGTCTGCTGAAAATACATTTGATGTAGTTTATCACTGTGGTGCTTTTTGTGTTATGAAGCTGTTGGAATTAAATGAATTTTGAGTAATAGTCTGCAACAATCACATAGCCATGATTTTCCCAACTGAATAAATCAGTTCCCACCTTTTGCCATGGTTTCTGAGGTATCTCTTGATTGATCAGTGTTTCCGTTTGTTGTTTGTTTCTGTGAGTTGTGCAGGTGTGGCATGTTTTCACAATGTGTTTTCTATTTGTTGATTCATACCTGGCCAAAACATGAGTTCACTGGCTCTGTTTTTTGCACTTTGCAATGCCCAGGTGACCTTCATGTATTCTCTTGAGCAATTCTGATTGCATGATTTTGGGAATCACACCTCTATCTGCCTTGAAGATGAGATCATTGATTAGAGATAGTTCCTCATTATACTGAAAATACTCTCTGATCTCGGTGTGCACTTCATTTTTGTTCGCAGGCTACATTTGATTTTTTTTTTTTTTATCATCCTCAGTTCTGTGTCTTTTTCTGTTTCTTTTTTTTTTTATCTTTTCTCTTTTTTCTTCCTCTATATCCAAATTGTCAAGAGAATGTTCAGATACCTTTGTAGATGTTCTTTTTGAGTACGTCCTGATAACATGATATCATCAATCCAGCTTTCCACTCTTGTAATGTCACTGAACAACTCTTTTTTGTTGTTGTTGTTCTGTGGAAAACTTGACTTGCACTTGGTATACCCATTGGTAATTTGTTGAGTACGTATCTGCCAAATGGTATTTGCAAGCAGCAATATTTTGAGCTTTCTTCGTCCAATATGCAATTTGCCAGAACCCATTTTCTGCGTCAAGATTTGTGAAAAAAGTTTTCCATCTAAATGCGCTGTTATTTCTTCAACAGTTGGCATGGCAAAATGCTCTCTTTTGACTGCTCTGTTCAAATCTTTTGGATCCATGCAAATTCTCAATGACTTGTCTGTTTTTTTCGACAATCACCATACTGCTGACCCAGTCTATGGACCCTTCTTGTTTCTCGATAACCCCTAATTTTCCATCCTTTCAAGTGCTTCTTTAATCTGTTCTCTCGAGAGAGAAAATGGAAATTTTCTAGGGGGCTGTGTGACAGTATAATTCTATGAACAATTTTAATCTGTAGCCCACTTAATCTAACATCTTTAGTTTTATGTATTTTAAGGAACACGTCTTTCCAAGGAACATCAACATTTAATTTTTGTGTCCATTTCAAACAACAATTAGGTCTAACATTGTCTTGTGTTAAAATTTCATACAGTAATTTTGATCCTTTTGATACCTTATAAATATGTCTTAATGCATTCGGTATGTCCAAAAATCTGTTATTGTCTGTATTTCGTTTTATTCCACTTATTCTGATATATTCTTTAATTGCCGATATAATACCATTAAACGTGACAAAATCAATCTTACATCCATGATTTGTTGAAAAAAATTCCTCAAATGTCATAAATTCTCCATTAGTCTTGAGAAAATGTTTTATGGCGTACACTCCTTTTCTTATCAATTTATTATGTTTAATTACTACATTACCAATTTTTACATTTTCGTTATAGAAAATCGGTTCAGAAAGCAATTCATTCCAAGTTTTGGGTTTTACATTAAAACGAAATAGCTTATATGCTTTCAGTACATGCATCCAAAAGGTGCTTATGTTTTTATGCTTAAAATCAAAAGCTGTTCCATAGTATTCTAGAAACGAAAGAATCGGGCATATTTCTGTTGCTATACATTTCCACTTATGGTTTGTGGTTTTTAGTTTTTTAATCCATGACAGTTTCAAAGCACAGATATATTTCCTTATGTCAGGTATGTTTAGGCCACCCTGTTTCGTTGTTTTGATAGAAGTTTTCCGACTAATTTTATCTTGTTTTCCATTCCAGACAAACTGAAAGCATAGTTTCTGGAGGTTTCCTATGAGGTAGTCTGGTGGATCTGGGAGTAACATCCATAAGTGTATTAATTTGGACAAAACAAGCGATTTCAAACAGCTACTCTGCCTATTGGGGTAATGGTTCTTTGTGACCAAATCTTTAACAGTATTTTAACTTCCGAAAATTTTTCGTTATAGTTAATACTTTCACAATCCTTAAGATCTTGAGTGAACCATATACCTAGTATCTTGAATCTAGGAGGATTCCATATCATTTTTTTAAGTGAGGGGAGTAAGTTACTTGTGATCTTTTCTTGCTTCCTAACCATACTGCTTGTTTTTTACTACTGTTCATATGCACTCCTGACACTCTACCAAAGCGATCAAGAAGAAATATAGTTTTTTCAAATGAGTTTTTTATCCTACATTAAATAACTGAGTATCATCGGCAAACTGGGAAATTTTGTGTTCAGTGTCACCGATATTAATTCCTTTGATCAATTTCTCTTCCTTAATCATTATTGCCAAAATTTCCGCACAAAGAATAAACAAATATGGGGAAAGTGGGTCTCCTTGTCTGCATCCTCTTTCTACCTGAAACCACTGGGAAGTATTTCCATTAACAATAACTGTTGACTTTATATTTTTGTAAAACGTCTCAATCCATCGACAAATGCTTTCTCCAAAGTCATATCCTCTTAAGATCTTAAACATAAACTTCCAACTTAAAGAATCAAAAGCTTTTTCAAAATCAATGCTTAGAAGTAAACCTGGAATATTCTTTGCATCTAAATAAGTAATTAGATCATATATTAATCTCAAGTTGTTGCCTATGTATCTGTTGGCCATAAAACCAGACTGATCTTCATTTATCAACTGTGGTAAAACCTTTTTTTATTCTGTTTGAAATGCATGAAGAACCTATCTTATAGACAACATTCAGGAGAGATATAGGGCGCCAGTTTTGAATATAATCTTTTGGTTTATCACCTTTGGGAATACAAGTGATCAATCCTTCCTTTTGTGTTGTGGACAGTTCTCCATCCTTGTATGCTTCATTTAAAGCTCTCACTACAAAAGGCCCAATCTGCTTCCAAAAAACTTAAAGAATTCATTCAGCACTAAATCCATCTGTCCCTGGACTTTTACAGTTCTGCATGTTTTTTAATGCAAAACCTGCCTCTTCTAAAGTAATTTCGCCTTCTAATAATTGCTCCTCTTCTTTCGATAGTTTAGGAACATTTCTTATAAGGTCTGAGACTTCACATTCTTCTACGTCTCTTTCCTTGTATAAGTTTTCATAAAAAACACTTAACTTCCTTCATGATATCTTTCTGGTTTTCCGTGGAATGTCCATCTTTAGTTACTAGTCTTGTCATCTGTTTGCTAATATAATTTCTTTTTTCAAGATTACAAAAATATTTCGAAACCTTCTCCCCTCTGCAATCCATCTGGCTTTTGATCTCAACAATACTCCTTCCATTCTCCTCTCTCGTATGACTTCAAGGTCCGTATTCATTTCTTTAAGCATGATAATTTCATTTTCAGTTATATTTTCTGTATTTTCTAATGTTTCAATATCTTTTATTAGTTTGTTTTCATGGTCTCTCATTTTCTTGTTTTTCATAGTAGCATAAGCAACTGTTTTTGCACGGATTTTCATCAGCATAAAATCAAGGAAAAGTTTGTCAGAGACTTGTAACTGTATTTCTGATTTAGGGACATCCTTTATTGTTGTTCTGTCATAGTGAGCAGTTGCATATTCACTAATAACATCAAAAATGTCTGAATTTATTTCTTCTACGTAGTATTTATCCCTAAGTAAAGAGGAGTTAAATTTCCAAAAATTATGAATTTTTTCGGTTTTGCCAAATTTTAGCGTTAATGTTACCATGGAGTGGTCAGAACGGTATCCTGGAAGAATATCAGTATTTTCAAAGTACCAGAACAAAGTGTCTGATAACAGAAAAAAAATCGAGCCTACTTTTGCTTAAAGGAGTTGATTTTCTCCAGGTATAGCGTCTGCATTCTGGATTGTTTTTCCCTCCAAACATCGGATAATCCACATTCTTCAGTCATTTTCTGTAGTTCTTCTCTAGCTTTAGGATTATTAACCTGTTTATAATTACAACAATCGATATATGGATCTATCGCAATATTCCAGTCTTCCACTGCAATGGATATTATGATTCTTATAACTCTTGATTTTATCTTTTTAACATTCTATAAAACAATGGATTGTCTCTATTCGGACCATAAACATTAACTAAAAGTATTTCCTTTTGCATTTATAGAGAAGGATACAATCATGAAATTACCATTTTCATCGCGGTATATATTTCTTATTTTGAATTCGAAGTTATTTGAAAACAGGACAGTTACTCCTCTTGCATTTGATCGAAAGGACGCAAAGAAGCATTCAATCCCCATTCAGATTTTACATATTTTTCCAATTTATTATTGAAATGAGTATCTTGGAGACAATATAGACAGAGAATCTTTTTTGTTTTAGATAGTGAAATACATCTCTTCGTTTATACATGTCTCCCAGACCTTGGCAGTTTAATGACAAAATCGTGATACTATCCATGGTTAGTAATACCTTTCTTGTAAGCACAAGAACCAAGTCAAACATGGGATAACGAGTATCCAGGTTTTCACAGTTTGTTTGTAAGCTCAAATAATGAGGAACAATAGCAGAAAATGTTACTTGATAAAATTCACTAAGGAGAAACAAAAGAAACAAATTTCTTTCACAGACATTGCCCATCGTTTCAAAACACAGTTTTCGCCATAAAACACACACGCATACATCACAAAAGGTTGAACAATTCTAGAGGGGAAAAAAAAAAACAACAAATCAGAAAATTTCAGGTCATCCACCTTTATTGCAACCACATCTGCTGCCACATCCTCTTGCACCCTTGCATGCACATTTGACCAGTTCTCTGCAAGCTGCAGATGCTATCGGCAGTATTGTCCAAAAAGGCAACCAAGACTTGCTGTCCTTGTCCAGAGTCCAGCCCCATCCCTCTGGAGATGGTGCTTGCTGCTGGGGCTGGTCAGCAATAGTCCAAATGCTTGCCTGGTAGACAGCACGGTTTGATTGCTGTAATAATGCTCCTTGTGTGGGAGGAAGGGCTTCCATCATCATCTTATCTCTGTGGCAAAACAGCTGTCTACGGGCCTCATCAACAGACCTCAGCTGGCTGGTTTTGTCATACAAGACAACTGTGTAGCGTTCCAGCAATCTGAAGTGGTGACTGTTAGCATCCAGGGCAATGAAGGGAATTTCTGCAATGAACTTGAAGGCCTCCGTCACTGCAGGATAACATTTCCATGCAGCCCATGCAGACAGTTTTCCTTTGCCGAAAAAGGCAGACACTGTGTCACAGCCCGTGAAGCTGTGGAAAGTGGGGAGGGCTGTAGACTTTTCCTCTCCAAGGGCATGAGTGATAGCATTGATGTGAAAGTAGGTGAAATTCTTCCCTGTGCCGAAAGCAACCCAAACGCCAGCTGCTGGACACAATGCCTGAAGCTGGCGGAACTTTCCGGTGATGATGACGATGACATCAGTGTCTACAGCGCGAACTAAGCAGGTATAGGAGCCAGTCTGCAGTGCATCTTTTAGGTGTAGCAGTATCTTTGTGTCTGCTTCCTCGTGATCATTGTCTGGCATGCTGTGATCCGTTCCTCTGATCCAAACGTTCTGGCCTGATGTAATGGCAACTACTGTTCCATTAGGAAACTGAGCTGTGGCAGCTTTCTCTGACAGGAAGGCAAAGAGTTCCTGTTTGTTGTCAGAGTCTCTGAGAAACTCTTGCCACTTTCCAGGGATCTTGTTTGGACCAGCAACTTTCCTCCTGATCACTTTGCCTCTCTTCTCCCGTGCACTCTCTTTAATACTGCTGCTACGATAATTATGTCCCCCACACCACATCCACTCTGTCAGCACCTTCCAACTGGTTTCTGGTGCACGGTAGGAAAACATCATTGGCATAAATCTTCAAAGGTTGAGATTCCAGCAGTCGAGAGGAAGTAAAAAATGGCAGTGCCATCCAGATTCTTTGTGTCGAAAGTGCTAGAGGGTTCGAGCTGCTGTGACGCTGATGTCTGGTCTGTAGAGGAAAGTAGACCTGCATCCAGGTCTAGAACATTCAGTTCTCCATCTGAGCTTTCCGCCTCAGCCACATGCTGAAGACAAGCTGCCAAATCAGTGTCATCATACAAAGTCTTGTGTCTCAAGTGAACCTGGAGTGTCTGTATCAGGTGCTTGTACCAGGCACTTGAACAAGTCTGACTTCTTGCCCAGGCGCAGGTTCCCTCTGTCTGCAAGAGAAGGTGCGTATGGGTTATTTTCGTGCTGGAAAAGGGGTACCCACATCTGTTTCTCTGTCTTGGGTCACAATGTACAGCTGTGAAGAAAAGGTTGACATCAGCCTTCAAAGTTGCTACTTTGTCAGTTTGTTTAGAGATTTTTCCTTTGTGTGGGACACTTGAAGAGTGGAGGGGAGTTCTTCTTGATAGGGTCATGAATTAATCGGGTGCAATCTATCAAAACTGACCTGTAGTAATCATCCTACTGGCTCTTTCCAAGTTTTTCCACTGTGCGGAGGACAGCGTTGGTCACTGATTCGTTCATCACATCACAAGTATCCAGCATCAACAGTTCTGCAGTGTCATTCATAAAGTGACTGCCCATATCACTGATAGTCTTTGCAAGGCCCAGAACTTGCCCTATGAAGCTCCGTTGAGTTGATAGGCCTTCCTCATGGTAATAGTGCTTCTCAGACCCCAAGGTATACCAACAGAGAGCCAGCTTACTACTTTTTAATTCATCATATCCATCTAACAGCGATTTTCCCCAATTTTTGGAGTGCGAAATATGAAAATTGCATTTTGGTACGTACATGCTGTCATAAAATCGCCGTAAGCTGCCTAGCTATTTACAGCATTTCTGAAAATGGTTGTATTTTGAACATTTTGAGCATTTTTTTTTTGCCGTATGCTGGACATTTCCCTTTTATGTGTGTATATCCAAATTTTTGTGTATCTGATTTGTATGTTTTCTTTGTCATAATTCTTTTTCTCTTTCCCCATGTTTTAATTTCATTTTGTGGCTGTGTTTTTTTTAAACGATAAAAAGAATGGGGTAACTTTTGCTCCCGTAAGAAAACCTAACACAGAGTAACTTTTATTCAAGACTGGCACAGCCTTTTAAATTTTGAATAAAGTCAAACAAACACAAAGACGAGCAATCTAATAGTGGGGGGAAAAAAACAAGTGCAGGCCAACAACTCAACTGTCTTCATAGTAATGACGTGGCAAAGATTTGGACTTAAGGGGGGGGGGGGGGGGGTTGAAGATGGAGAAACTGGGAACATGAAATTAAGAAAAATATATCCCCCCCCCCCCCCCCCCCCCCCCCCCCTCCTTAATAGAGGGCAAGTCTAATTTGTACGACCCTGCCACTGACAAAATGGTGGAACGACAAGCACTCAGATGAGGTGTGGGCCGACCCAGTCGTGATTCAAGCAGGACAGCCGCGTTGTCACGGTCAACGCTGGTCATCGGAAAGGTAGATGCTTCATTTTATGCCCCAGCCCACGCCATCTTTCTTTGTCCCTCCTGCCACGTCTAATTCAGTAAATGACAGTGTCAAATCTGGTTTGTTAAAAATTATGGCATGGAACATTCAAGGCTTGTCAAGAAAATGGAAAAATATGTCGTTTAAATGTTTTTTTTTTTGTGGAAAGTTTTAAATGTGTGCCTTTTCAGAAATGTAGTCTTGTGGAAAAGAAGGTATAGAATGTGCATTTCCAGATTTTCATGTTTATGTTTCACCACCACGTACAGAGAGACAGACAGGTGGAGTTTCTGTGTGTGTGTGTGTGTGTGTGTGTGTGTGTGTGTTCACAGTTCAATAGCGTAAAAGACAGAACAGTTGGCAGCAGCGGCTGAACACAGTGTGTTTCTAAAGGTGGACAAATCAGTGTTAAATTCTGCTTTTGATTTTCTGGCAGCCTTTGTGTATATTGCCCCAGAGCATTCAGTGGTGTGCCACGAATGGTATTGATATGTTGCATAATCATCTGACTGACATTGCCAGACAATATCCGGACTTACCCTGGTTTCTGTGTGGTGACTTTAACGCCCGTACATATGGGCTCTTTGAAATGATCCAGGTAATGAAAATAAATATGTTAATTTTGTACACGTCTTAGATGAACTTTTAAGTGCTATGCCACATTCTGTTCGGAAATCTAAAGACAAAGGTACGAACAATTATGGGCACAGATTAATTAAACTATGCAGAGATTATGGCGTATACATTTTAAACGGCAGAAGCTTGGGGGACAGTGAAGCGGAAATCCCGTGCATGGCAAATCGTGGTAAAAGTATTGTTGACTATCGTATATGCTCTATTCCTGTGTTGACATTAACCTTGTAGAGGGCGTCAGGTTTATGTGGAAGGAACAACATATAGATAACTTCACGGACCTCACGAATGAAAACGCTGATTCCTTTTTTTCATAGTTTCACGTCGGCATTGCAAACAGGTGTAGATGAGGGGTTGAATGTTTTCCTTTCTTTCGTGCAAACCGTGGCTAGTAAAATGAGGTCACGCTTAGGCACAGGGTCAAAACAGACTGTACGAAACTCACGTGCACAACCATGGGAGGGGGGGGGGGGGGGGGGGGGAATGAATGCGAAGTGTCGAAACAAACAAAATATTCCAAGTTAAACATATATTTAGAAAGACAAATGCCGACGAGGATATGTACGGTTATCTTGATTCAAAAGCAGACTTTAAGCACTTGTGTAAAATAAACCAAAGTGATCACAACACACGTGTTTTGAGGAGAATAAATGAAGCCTGTGAGGATACAAATTCAAAGTCTTTTTGGCAAAAAAATAAAATCATTCACTTCATCCAAATCGCAGGATTTGAATTAAAATACACCTCGGTCATGGTTTCAATATTTTCAAAAACTGTTCAATGTCGATGTGGAAAGAGATGACAATGGTTTCCATGATGAGGTTAAAGAGGCTTTCAAAGAATACGCAACCGCCGCTTGTCAAAACTGCTTAAATTCCGAACTGGATAATGAAGTCACTCGTGAAGAAATAGTGCAAGCGGTTGGCAGGATGAAAAAAAATCAAAATCTCCTGGGCTGGATGGTTTGCCAGTTGATTTTTTTTCACCATGCTAGCAGTGTTTCCTTAAGATTCCTGCATCCATTATTCAATCACATTTCTGAGAGTGGTGTTACTCCTAGTCAAAAGCTGTGATATTTCCACTTCATAAGAAAGGAAGCCACAGAAAGGTCAACGACTACCGAGGAATTTCACTTCTGGATAGTATCAGTAAGATCTTCTGCTCCATATTGAGCAGCAGATAAAACTCGCTTTTGTGAAAACAACGATAAACTTCCGGAGTCACAAGCTGGTTTCAGGAAAGGCTACAGTACCACAGACAATATATTTTCTTTGCAATCAATGTTACAGAAATATTTAACAAAATGGGGAGGGAGGTTTTACACTCTTTTTGTGGACTTTTCCAAAGCTTTTTTGACAGTGTTAACAGACAGAATCTATTACACCTTCTCATGCACAGAGGGATTCATGGTAAGATGTTCAAAACATTGGAGAGCATGTATGACCAGGTGAAAGCTGCAGTACGGGTGGGTCATAAAATTATGAAGTACTTTGATTGCTTTTTTCCGGCGTTCGACAAGGATATGTTTTAAGCCCCCTATTATTCTCCCTTTTTATGTCTGAACTTCAGTTAGAATTTGCTACAAGTGGGGCTCGTGACATAGACATTCGTGCTGATCCTATTCGTATTCTGCTCCTCATGTACGCTGATGACATTGCCCTTGTGTCTGATTCTGTAGCTGATCTTCAGAAAAAAAATTAACTCGAACAATACTGTAACAAATGGGGTCTTACTTTCAATATGGATAAAACCAAAAAGTATTGTTTTTTTAAAAACGGAGGTTTGATCAAAAACTGTGAACAGTGTTTTGTTTTGTTGCTGGAAATTAGGTCAAGGTGGAGTATTGCTACACTTATTCGGGGGTAATTCTTTCCTCTATTCTAAACTGGACCAAATGTGTGAATAATTTGTCAGGCAAAGCACTAAGAGCTGTAGCGGGTATAAAAAAAAAAAATTGTTCTTCAGACTGAAGGACCTGCCGGCAGATGCTGTATCTAAATTTTTTTATACAAAAATCAAACCGATCCTTCTGCATGGATCTGAAATTTGGGGATGCAAAAAATACGAAACTGTCGAAAAAGTACAGATAAAGGTTTCCAAACTTTTGTTAGGAGTGAGCAGAGACGTACAGAATGATATGGCACTGGGTGAATGTGGCAGGTTCCCAGTCTATATAGATGCCTATATACGTGTTTTCAAATACTGGTGTCGCTTATTGTTCTTGCCCGACGATCGGTATCCAAAACAGTGTTACAATATGCTGTATTCACATGATAAGTCAGGGAGGTGCAACTGAGTCAGTCAGTGGGATATGAAGCAGAATTTTTCTCAGTCTTTGCATGCAGATTGAAAGACATGTTTCGTCAAGAGTGGCACGACTCTATGCTGTAATTATCATCCGGAGTTACTGAAAGCTGATTACATTGGGGACCTCACAGCTTATGAACACAGGCGAGCTTTACGTCTTCTGAGATGTAACAGAGATGCCCTTAAATGGAATCTTCCTGTATGGCAAACCTAGTATAGACCCTATATGCAAACAATGTGATACAAACAGTGTAGAAGATATATGTCATTTTTCTTATTCATTTGCTGTAAGTATAAAACAGCTCGGAAGAAGTAAATCCCACAGTTCTATAGCAGCTACTCATCAGTTCTCAAACTTAACTTACTCTGTTCAAAGTTAAAAAAAAAAAAAGCTTTCTGAATTGCTCAATATATTTGCACCTGCCTCTACATAAAGCAGTGAGCTTCATCTTTCCTCAGTTAACAAGAAAATTATACATTTATTCGCCCTATGCATTGCATGTTATCAAACATCCTTGAACTCTTTGAATTTTCGTGGGTGTTTTTTTTTTTGTTTTGTTTTGTTTTGTTTTTTTGTTTTGTTTTCTTTTTTTTTTTTTTTAATCTCAACTCACTTAAATGTCCTGACTTTGGAAACGAACTTTTTCTTGTTTATGATGGGTCAAACGTCCTATAAGAACTGAAAAATTATTATTATTATTGTTATCATCATCATCATCATTATTATTATTATTATTATTATTATTATTATTATTATATTATATTTTCTTTAGTAGTAGTAGTATTGTTGTTGTTGTTATCATCGTCATCATTATTACTATTATTATCGTCATTATTATTATTATCATTATCATTATTACACACACACACACACACACACACACACACACACACACACACACACACGCATGCACGTGCGCGCACACGTGCACACACACACACACACACACACACACACACACACACACACATGTATTTATACATGCTTGTATGCACGCCCTTAGACGCTCACATACCCCCCCCCCCCCCCCCCCCCCCCCCCCAAACACACACACACACACAGCGTGCCCGCTCGAGCGCAAGGAAGCTTACACATACGCTTAATTTTAGAGGCAACGTTAACAGAAGTCAGACATAAAACAAAGCTGACTTGTTGGGATCTTTCTTTTTTTCTGGATATTCGAATACCTTTTACCTCAAAAAGGAATATTGATTGTTTATCTTTTCATTTCTTTTGGAATTTAAGAGTGAAAACAAAAAAAATTGCCCGGGGCATTTGTGCGGAGAATGTGCACAGTGTGGGGCACTGTTACCGCACAAAATGTCACCATTGCACAAAATGTCACAATTGTGAAGGACTGCACAAAATGTCACAACTCGCAGTTGTGACAATGTGTGCAACTATACCCCCATTTCCGAATTCACTCTTGCATACAATGTCACAACCTCTGTCAGTCTTGTTAGACCGCCGCTTTCAAGAAAGCAAGCAGACTATTAAGTTCGTTCATTCGTGTCCGTCTCTCTCTCTCTCTCTCTCTCTCTCTCTCTCTCTCTCTCTCTCTCTCTCTCTCTCTTGACTCGTTCTATCTTACATGCTTCAATGTACTAACTGGCCCATCACCTTTTTATCTGTCTGAACTTGTAAGTCTCTACATTCCTTTTTGCACTCTTCGCTCTTCTTCTGACTCCCGTCTGCTTCGCGAAGGGTGTTACGAACGTCAAACCCATGGCTATCGTTTTTCTCTCAGTCTATGCCCCTCAGCTTTGGGACTCTCTTCCCCTGCACATAAGACATTCTAACTCTCTAGCTGCCTTCAAGTCAAATCTCAAAACATTTCTCTTCCAGAAGCACTACAGTTAGAGTACTTTCGTCCATGCTATGTGTTTGAACATGATGTAATATGTTAGTGTTGCTATTCTCTGTCTGTTTACGTGCTTATGAGTGTTCGTATGCGTGCAAATGGAGTGCATGTAGGTGTGCATCACTGAAGTGTGCCGTAGGATTGCATGTTTCACGTTACAACCCACCCCATGGTCATATGGAACCTTTCCATTTCCTTTTCCTTGCAATTTCTTTTTTTTTCTACAAGCACCAGAGAGATGCTGTGTACAAAGACACAGACACACAGACAAACCGGAAAAAAAAAATGTATACACAGCTTACAAACCGAAGGTAAAAACAAACAAAAGAAGAGATGGAAAGACACCAAGAGATAACATAGACAAAAAAATGACACATAATAAATCCAGGGAGAAAGAGAGAGAGAGAGAGAGAGAGAGAGAGAGAGAGAGAGAGAGAGACTCTCTGTGTGTGTGTGTGTGTGTGTGTGTGTGTGTGTGTGTGTGTGTGTGTGTGTGTGTGTGTGTGTGTGTGTGAAGAAGAAGAAGAAGAAGAAGAAGAAGAAGAAGAAAAGATGGAAGGAAGAGGAGGACCTGCTCCCCTGCCAGAAGAATAAAGAAAATCCTGTGCTCTCTAAATGGAGAAAACAGCTAAATGTATCTAAAACTTGTATAAGAAAAAATGGACAATTACAAACACATGTGAACATTACATACATACATGTTATGCATAGTACGGATGTATATGAGAACAAGTGCTCAAGACTAACAAAGAGCAAAAGAGATGAGCATGCGAATCAAGGGCAAATCGTGTGTTGTTTCTATTAGCCTCATCAACCAACATGGGCCATCTCGTCTGAGCTGTAAACATGTGCAGTGAATACAGACTAAAAGTATATATTATAATATGAAACTGAAAATTTTAAATTGCAAGTCAATTTGAAAAACGCAAAAGAAAAAAAAAAAAAAAAAAAAAAAAAACACGTGGACATCACAGAGTATATCCACCCACCCATCCATCCACCCACCCACACAGATAAGAGAGAGAAAATAGTGACAATTTGTGCAGCAGTTATTTCAAAAAGGGCATACGGATGCACACATTGTCACAGTTGTGACATTTTCAGCAAACTGTGACAATTTGTGCAATGACTAACTGCACACGATGTCACTGTGACATTTTGTGCAATGGTGATATTTTGTGCAGTAACGGGGCACCACACGCCTTTCCACTTTCTTCTCGCATGGCATTCCCGCTGGCTTCAGGGACAGTGCGGCACTCATCAGGTCAGCATCATCTGTGTCACTCCTAGCGGCATCACTGCTGATTGCAGCTACAGAGCAACACTCATCGAGTCAGCATCATCTGTGTCACTCGTAGCGGCATCACGGAGCAGAGCAGCAGCAGCACTCATCCAGTCAACATCGTGTATGTCACTCCTAGCGGCATCACTGCTGATTACAGCTACAGAGCAGCACTCATCCAGTCAACATCATGTATGTCACTCATAGCGGCATCACTGCTGATTACAGCTACAGAGCAGCACTCATCCAGTCAACATCATGTGTGTCACTCATAGCGGCATCACTGCTGATACAGCTACAGAGCAGCACTCATCCAGTCAACATCATGTATGTCACTCCTAGCGGCATCACTGCTGATTACAGCTACAGAGCAGCACTCATCCAGTCAACATCATATGTGTCACTCCTAGCGCTGGACACAGGCCGCCGCCACCGGATGGCTGTCTTCAATTTTCCAAGCATCTTTGTTGTGACACTGGGTGCCAGAATTTTTTTAAAAAGCATTTATTGCATGTGATAGTTCCTGAAACTGTACAGTGTCCACAGATCTTAACCGTTAACTACCATATGTTCTCCTCTGAATCTGTGTATTGTCCGTATGGTCTGCATTTAACGTGTCTCATCCTCTGCTTTGAATCTGAAGATGTATATTGTTCTTATAGTATACACATCATGTCGTATTCTATCACAGGCTCTGCTGTGAAAGTGCCTATTGTCCATATAGTCCACAGATGATACCATATCGTATGACAGACTCAACAGTGAAAGCGTATAATTATTGTCCACATAGTCCACAGATCATATGGCATAGGCTCTAATGCGAAAGAGTATACTGCCCATATAGTTGACAAATCATGTCGCCTTCTATCATTAGCTCTAATGTGAAATGTATATTGTCCATAGACTCTACATATTACGTCGTATCCTAGCATAGGCTCTGCTGTGAAAGTATATACTGTCGATATAGTCTACATATCGTATTGTATCATATCATAGGCTCTACTGTGAAAGTGTATGTTGTCCATACACTCAACACATCATCATGCGGTGTCTTATCATAGGTTGTAATGTAAAAGTGTATGCTGTCCATATACTCAACACATCATATTATATCTCATCATAGCTCCGCTGTGAAAGTGTATATTGTCCGTATAGTCTGCAGATCAAATGGGTAACCTATCATAGGCTCTAATATGTATGTGCATATTGTCCTTATAGTCTACAGATCATGTCCTATGCTATCATAGGCTCTGCTGTCAAAGAGTGTATTGTCCATATAGTCTACAGACCATATTATATCTTAGTACAGGCTCTGCTATAGAAGTGTGTATTGTCCATATAATCCACACATCATCATATAATACACAGCATAGTCTCTGCTGTGAAAGTGTATATTGTTAGTATGGTTCACAGATCATCTGATATATTTGCGTAGGCTCTGCTATGAGCGTATAGTGTCCATACAGACTACACGCCATGTCGTATTTTTATCATAGTTTATGCTATGAAAGTGCAAATCGTCCATGTACTCTACAGATCATACGGTATCCTGTCATAGGGTCTGATGTGAAAGTTTGCATTGTCCATATTGTCCCACACATCATATTGTATCCTGTCATAGGTCCTGTTGTGAAAGTGTATACTGTCGAATCAATCTACATATCATACTATATCTTATGACAGGCACTGCAGTGATAGTGTGTATTGTCTATATAATCGACACACCATATCGAATTCTATAATGGGCTCTCATGTGAAATTACATATTTTCGACATAGTTCAGAGATTATATCGTATGCTATCATAAGCTCTGGTGTGAAAGTGTATAATGACCATAATGTTTCCAGATCATATGATATCTTACTATAGGCTCTGCTGTAAAAGTGTAGACTATCCATATAGTCAACACATTGTATGGTATCCTATCATAGGCTCTGCTGTGAAAGTGCATATAGTCGATATAGTCTACAGACTATGCAACGTCTTAGGACAGACTCTGCAGTGACAATATGTATTGTCCATACAGTCGATAGATCATGTCGAATCCTATCATACGCTCTGCTCTGAAAATGTGTATTGTCCATATAGTCTACAGATCATATTGCATATTACCATAGTCTCTTATGTGAAAGTGTATTATTGTCTATGCAGTCTACAGATCATACAGTATCCTTTCATAGGCTCTGCTGTGAAAGTTATACTGTCCATATAGTCGACAGATGATATCATAAACTCTGCGGTAAAGTGTATATATTATTGTCCATATAGTCTAGAGTTTATATTGTATCCTATCACAGGTTCTACCATGAAGTAACTATTATCCATCTAGTCTACAAATCATACCTTACCCTATCATAGGCTCCACTGTGAAAGTGTATTTTGTCCCTATAGCCTACAGATCATAGGGCATCCTGTCATAGGCTCCGCTGTGAAAGTGTATTTTGTCCCTATAGCCTACAGATCATAGGGCATCCTGTCATAGGCTCCGCTGTGAAAGTGTATTTTGTCCCTATAGCCTACAGATCATAGGGCATCCTGTCATAGGCTCTGCTGTGAAAGTGTATTTTGTCCCTATAGCCTACAGATCATAGGGCATCCTATCATAGGCTCCACTGTGAAAGTGTATTTTGTCCCTCTAGCCTACAGATCATAGGGCATCCTGTCATAGGTTCCGCTGTGAAAGTGTATTTTGTCCCTATAGCCTACAGATCATTAGGGCATCCTATCATAGGTTCCACTGTGAAAGTGTATTTTGTCCCTATAGCCTACAGATCATAGCGCATCCTATCATAGGCTCCACTGTGAAAGTGTATTTTGTCCCTCTAGCCTACAGATCATAGGGCATCCTATCATAGGCTCCACTGTGAAAGTGTATTTTGTCCCTATAGCCTACAGATCATAGGGCATCCTATCATAGGCTCCACTGTGAAAGTGTATTTTGTCCCTATAGCCTACAGATCATAGGGCATCCTATCATAGGCTCCACTGTGAAAGTGTATTTTGTCCCTATAGCCTACAGATCATAGGGCATCCTATCATAGGCTCCACTGTGAAAGTGTATTTTTGTCCCTATAGCCTACAGATCATAGCGCATCCTATCATAGGCTCCACTGTGAAAGTGTATTTTGTCCCTATAGCCTACAGATCATAGGGCATCCTATCATAGGCTCCACTGTGAAAGTGTATTTTGTCCCTATAGCCTACAGATCATAGGGCATCCTATCATAGGCTCCACTGTGAAAGTGTATTTTGTCCCTATAGCCTACAGATCATAGGGCATCCTATCATAGGCTCCACTGTGAAAGTGTATTTTGTCCCTATAGCCTACAGATCATAGGGCATCCTATCATAGGCTCCACTGTGAAAGTGTATTTTGTCCCTATAGCCTACAAATCATAGGGCATCCTATCATAGGCTCTGCTGTGAAAGTTAATGTTGTGCTTATGGTCTACAGATTAGATCATACCTCTATAGGCTCTGGTGTGAAAGTGTATCTTGTCCATATAGTTTACAGATCACATGGTATCTGATCGTAGTCTGTGCAGTGAAGCTTATATTGTCCATAAAGTCTACGGAATATATCATATATTCTGGCTTCTACTCTGAAAGTTCATATTTTCCGTATGTGTTGTTGTCCGTCGAGACGACGAAGACCATCTAGTCATCCTGGGATCGGGGTGAGTGCGTAGATGGCTGGTCAGGCCGATCTGCGCCCGGAAAGATCTATCACAGTACGGCCAGGGGATGGTGGCAGCAGTTGGAGATCTGTTGACACTGGTCTCCTGATCGTCATGCGCTGCTCAACTGCTGCAATTCTGTTGCTTTCACAGGTCTGAACCTTTGCAGACAACTGCTCGCCACCCGTCTCTGTCTTCTCTGTCCTTATAGTCTACAGTTCATGTCAGATCCTATCACAGGCTCTACTGTGAATGTGTACATTGTCCATATAGTTCACAGATCATATGGTATCATATATCATTGGTTCTGCTGTGAAAGTATATCTTGGCCATAAAATCGACAGATCATAATTATGGTAACCTATTATAGGATCTGCCCTGAAAGTGTATATGGCTCTGCTGTGAAAGTGTTTATTGT
>JADBJO010004509.1:60000-67500 GCA_016801955.1 Conus betulinus
TCCACACCCCAGCAGGGTGGAGACAAGGGGTGGACTCCAGCTATGCCCAGACCCTCTAGCAGTAGCAGCCAGTTCCTGGTCACACCAGGACAACAACTTTACCTGGTGGAACTGATAACTACCTTGATTATCTGGCCAACTGGAACATGGCTATTATTCATCATGGTTGTTAATCATATTCATAACTAACAGTTACTTTATATTTTTACCAGAACTAGGGGGAAAACACTCATAGCGGAATCTACACAGTTTCATTACAATATCACAAGAGAACATAATCACACATTGGGGGCAAAGGATTTCCATACAGACCTTTTCGAAATCATGTTTTACACATTGGGGAAGAAAGGATTCCCACAAAGACCTTTCTTGAAATCAGGCTTTACACATGGGGGGGGGGGGGGGGGGAGGATTTTCCACATAGACCTTTTTGAAATCAAGCTTTACACATTGGGGGGAAGGATTTCCACGTAGACCTTTTTGAAATCAGGCTTTACACATTGGGGAAAGGATTTCCACATAGACCTTTTTGAAATCAAGCTTTACACATTGGGGGAAATGATGTCCACATAGACCTTTTTGAAATCAGGCTCTACACATTGGGGGAAAGGATTTCCACAAAGACCTTTTCGATAAACCAAGAATATAATGATTGCATTTAAGAAACGATTTCCTTTCGTCTCTTCCATCACGACAAGAGAGTTTCTATCATCATTTCACATACTCACTACATCTCAGAGAAATGACTTCCGCACACTCTTGTTTGTCAACAAATAGATATTCATTATTCACATCAAAGGATGGTTTAAATACATATCACAACCTTAATACACGATAGTTTCTATCGTTCACTTCCAGACCTTATTATTAATAACATCATTACAATACATTCAAATAAACAAAACTTCTTTTTTTTCCATCATAAAGCCATGAACTAGCTAAAGCCACCTCTTTTCTGATCACTCTCATAAACAACATGGTTTTTTTCCTCTCTCTACTCATACTTTCTGAAAATTTTCCTCCTATTAAGTCACAAGATATACAAAAACCAAACAAATACTTTTTTTTCTAGACAAAACTTTTACTAGGCGCTGAGAAAGTTACAGTCGCCTATAGGAGGGGAGAACGATTTCGGTCTGCAATTTCAAATTGCTAATAAAGAAATACCTGACTGCCACAGCAACTCGTCTCTGGAATCCCTCTTCGGCCACTGGGAAGTTGCACTGCCGGAACTGCTGTGTAGAGACTGCCTGATCGTTTCAGCTCACCTAGCTTATACAGAGCGCAGGTGAGCAGCAGTCAGGTGAACTAACTTACCGGTTTTTTTCTGGTGAACGTGTTCCGGCCAACGTGGTTGTTAAAATTTGTGACCTGACAAAACACGGTCCATCACCAGGTGCTTGACCAAGCCGACTTGCAGAGTTTCCACATGATTCTGGTGCTGTCTCAGCTTTGATGGGCAGGTCATGTAGCTGGCACTCCAGACCCCAGCTATCCAAGAGCCTCTCTACGTGGAGTTGCAACAAGAAAAGCATTTCATGGAGGTCACAAGAAACGCTTCAAAGACACTCTCAAACATACTTGAAAGTTGCTAACATCAACCATGACACATGGGAACAAACTGACATAGATCGGGCTAAATGGCACAACACTATCCATGAAGGTGCCAATTAATGTGAAGAAAGGATCTAGGACAGTTGCAGCTCAGCAAAAGAGACAGGCGAGGAAAGCCCACGCCAGCAATCAACAACAGGTTTCTCACAATCCCTGTCCAAGCTGTCATCGCATATTCCGTGCACGCATCAGCTTCATCAGCCACCTGCGTATCCACAATCATCTCACCCTCCTCAAACTCAAGATGAAGTGGTTCTCAATGGCTCGACGGTTATATATGCTCTCTGGACTTAAAATATAAAATTTCAGTTCACAAATCGAAAGTCATAAAAGCTATTTGAACTTCCATCCCAATGGTTGCTTATTTGGTCCTGTTTTGCATTAAAATATTGTTTTATAAAAATTATTGGTATATTACAGACTGGATGAAGACAGGCACCATAAAAACCAGAACTGCTGCTGATCCAGTGAACATCAGTAGCATCTGTCCAGGTGTGGACTATCTCATCAATCAGAACTACACACAGGACATGTTCCTGCAGGTCAATGTGTCAGACTGTGAGAACAATTTACCACAGTACACAGCACACCAGGGAGTGGTGTATGGGGTGTGTGGAGACTCCACCTCTTTCTGTAAAATGGCTGTGCATAGCATGCTTGTGGCTCTACGTGTTCATATCATACGATTTGATTATATCTGTAATTCCGGTCAGTGGAAAATCCGTGCAAACTGCAGCTTGCAGGATTGTGGATTTTCCGTTTCCTGCGACGACCACTCCACTGAAGAAATGGGTTTTTGACATTCACAGACACAATTTGTATTTGTTTAACAAGAACAACCCTATGGTCAACATGAATATCACATCCATAGTCGCATCTGATTACATCATAAGATGGATTACGGAAGACGCAGGATTTGTTGTGATGCCACAACTTGTGCCTCCAAAACGGCAAATCATGCAACATAAACTGAAAGTAACGACTAATTCCGCTGTAGTAGTTAGCATTCGACAATCATGGACCATGTCTGAAAAGTCGCGTTGTAATGAAATTGAGATCGTCTACAAGTACACAAACACAACCAATCTACAGACTACTCATATAGATTTAGCATTTGAGATAGTTTCTATTTTCTTTGTGTCGTACTTTCAAATAGTTTACATCCCTGCTTGTAACAGTGGTCATCTTAAGTTGTATTTTTCTGTTATATCTGAAAGTGATGGACCGGAGAAGCTGCCCAGTGGTTTGTTCAATTGTTCTGTTGGTGATTACACGAAATACCAGGATCATCTGCAGTGCAATCTGAAGGCAGAGTGTGAAGATGGACGGGATGAAACAGAACACTGTCCATTCAGCAGTCCGGGCTGTCAGGGCTTGGTGGCTTCACATAACAAATGTTATGAGTTCATAAAAGCAGATATGCGAAATTCTACACGCCTATCACAATATGAATGTCAGGTGAGAGGTGGGAAGCTCGCTTCTATAAAAACCAACGGGGAAAAGAACAAGTCTTTCCATATCTTTAAGCATTTTTCAATGTTCCATGTGGTTATTGGGTTGACATCAGGATGGGTCAGCCAGCCTTTTATGTATAGCAAGCTATGGTTATGGTCTGACAACACTGTGGTCTATAACATTGCCCATTTTAAATATCATGGAAATTATGAGTACAAGCTGGCGAGGTATGTCAACCATTACGGTCTTGTCTTCACATATATTTTTCCAACCATATATAGTGCTCATGGAGTTCTGTGTGAAATCAAGTCGCAAACTATCAGCACATTTTCCCCTCGTATTGTATGGCTGGATCATTTGCGACTTCGTTTATCTCTAAAAACTCTCGACAGCCTTTATCTGTAATTGTGAGTGGTCATTTCGTTCATCAATTCTTGTCGTACAACTATAGTGGATATTCCAGAAAAGCAGCAACTTTACAGTCTGGAATATTGGCAGACACGATCAATACTACAGTGCTTAATCCCAGTAAGATCGCCAACATCATGTTTAATTGTGATAATGATATCACGACAGTGCATTTCACTCTGGTATGTGACTTTATAGAGGACTGTCCAGACACAAGTGATGAGTCATTCTGTCAACATCCCACATGTCCGGGCTTTCTGTGTTTGAATGGTCAGTGTGTGTTGGACAGTCACGTTGTAATGAATATTCTGACTGTCTGGATCACTCTGATGAGAGACACTGTCCAAACATCACACAAAGCCACCCAATTTGAAAATAAACAGGGCTTACACATTAACTTAGATGGCACTGGCTCCTTCACTCGGCAGAAGATCCGAGAGGACGAGCCATGTCCAGACAGTCATTACCGTTGCACAGCAGAGTGGCTGTACTGTCTCCCTGTCTACACTCGATGTAATGGATTGTCTGACTGTGTTTATGGAGAAGACGAACAAGACTGTGAGAGGGGAGACCCGCCCTGGATTCTATCAGTGCCGAGATTCCACAGTGTGTGTGCATGGAGATCATCTGTGTGACGGCTGGGGGCAGTGTCCACAGCGGGATGATGAACTGATGTGTGACATGATGACCTGTCCTGAAGGCTGTCTGTGTCAAGGTCATTCTTTCTGGTGCAGCAAAACGTTTCTGCCTGACCTTTTCCCTGAACTTCGTTATTTAGATGCCACAGGTACAGGAATGTCGTTAACAGATTTGAGGATAATGTTTTTTTTTTTTTATTAATTCTATCTGAATGTGCCCTTCATAACATATCCATGTAAAACTTTCTAACCTACATTATATCGATCTTTCTAATAACAACTTAAAGGCTCTTCATTTGGATCATATTCTAAAATTATCAAATTTGAGAACCCTGGTCTTAGCAAACAATCCACTTCATCAGATTACAGATACACTGGGGAAGCACGTCAACTATGAACTGAGACGACTGAGTCTATCAAAAACACATTCAAATGTTGTCAACAGCTTATTGTCTATATACTTACCTCACACAGAAAGGCTTAATGCATCTCAATCTTCTATACAAAGTTTTAATTCCAAGGGCTTTAAAAACACACCACGACTAGCTGAAGTCGATATACGATGGAATCCAGTTGAAAGCTTTCCTTGGAAATCCTTGCCAGAGGCAGCACATCTAAGAATGATGATCTTTTCCTCAGACTACAGATTTTGCTGTGAGAATCTGTTTCGTCAAAGTTCAACCAAACTGAAATGTCGAACACCTCACACCATCCTTCCGGCGTGTAACACGCTGTTACCATCTGAGTTACATGTAACGCTCTTCTGGTTAACTGGGCCTCTCAGCCATAGTGGGGAATTCAGCTTGCTTCTTAGCGTCGTTTGCAGTCAGAGAACTCTTTGAGAGGAGCTTTCTGGCAGCCATCGGGCATTTGCAGTTGGCTGAAATATGTATGGGAAGTCATGTGGGTGTAACGATTGTAGCCGACAATATATTGCATGGACATTACCTGCAAGCAGAAAGGGAATGGATCAACAGCACTCTCTGCAAAATAAGTGGTTTTCTATGGTTGGCGTCCAATGAAGTGTCTGCTCTCGTCACCATGTTGATCAGTTTGAATCATTTTATTCTCCTTTGCTGTCCTGGTGAATCAGAGAGACTAAGCAAGAATTTTACAGCTACAGGTCTCTCTGCAGCCTGGATAGTGGGAACTGTGTTGTCAGTGATACCGTTTCTTCCTGGTTTGTCCCACTGGGGTCTACACGGACAGTCAGGGCTGTCGTCTGGCTCTCTTCACTCGTTTTAATGAATCCCAGACGTTCAAATGGTTTACATTCGTTGGAATCATCAATTTCATTTTGTACATCATCATAGTCGGTTTGGTTGTTGTTATCTACAAACTACCTAGGTACAGAATCAAACTCGATCCTTCTAAAAGGTCACTTTATTTTTCAGGTCACCTGACGACAAAGATTGCTGTCACAAACGCTGTTTGTTGGCTGCCATGTGGTCTGGTGATGATGATGACTTCAGCTGGTGTCACTGTTGTTGACAGGATCCAGGAGGCCATGGTTGTGTTTGTGTTACCACTTCACTCTGCCCTCTGTCCCTTTCTCTATCTGTGGACTGTGGCTGCAGAACAACGGGGACAAGTGCAGGAACAGAGAGTGCTGAAACTGTAAAATCCCGAGTTGCCTTTCCGCCGAAACATCAAACCAAAGAGACAACGCACAAGCCACGCACTTAAATACAAAGTGATGGGTCAAGGGCAACACATCTTCATTAATTGTCAATGCAATAGTCCAGTAAAGGTGTAGAACTGTAGCTCATGTAGCTTACAATACCTGTCAGCTAGCTTAGCCTTATTGAAGAAAAGAACAAAAAAGCAAACCTCCTCTACACTATCCATCCCCTGATACCCACATAAACGAGAGGCACAAAACAAATAAGAAAACCTCTTCTGCTGAGCATATGACTAGCACACACACACACATGTGCAAAGACGCACGGAACAAACAAGGACACGTCTTCTTTACGCGTCACCTAGCACACGTGTATGCTAAAGACACACAGAACAAAGCGCGGGATTCAACACTCTGCATCACGTAGCACTCTGATGGCCCACACTTGCTGTCTGCCTTGCATTCCTGTCAACGTCCATCATACGTTATCATTGTGCTGTTCAGGTGGAGGGCACACACTGGTCAATACACAATGAGGACCCCACCTATGTGTGTATTAACATTGTGCTGTCTGTGTTGTGTGATCCTATCAGTGCTGTCATCACCTATACAGCCAGTCTTCTTTGACATGAAGTGTACACACTCAAAAGAGATAGTCCCCTCAGGGATTCCATCGTGACTGTGAAGATAGAAGATGTACACAAGCAGACTGTCCTTGACTTCTTTTCTTAAAGTGTGAACATTGCTCCCTCTGGTGCAAGAGCATTGAGACAATTATATTCATGCTTGTAAACAAATGGCAACCTCTGATCTTGAACTCGTCGATTCAAGATTTGCTATTGGTGGAACGCACAGCGTTGGCACGACATAGACTAGTTCCCTCCGCGGATGAAGAAATATAAGTGACATTTCCTTCACCAAGCTACATGGATTATATAGTGTTTCAGTGTTTCGTTTGTATGTAAAACATTAATAGTCATCTTTTAAGTATGAAGAAATACAAGTGGCCGTTTCTTCATCAAGCTACAGGGGGGAGGTGGTGTTTCTGTGTTCGTTTGTATGTAAAACATTGATAGTCATATTTCAAGCACGCCTACAGTGTTTGTCTCTCTCATCACTATATCCTTTGATTAGTTAAGAAAGTCTTTAAATTCACAGTGAACTTTTGATTGAAAGGGTTTGGTAGTTTTGTTGTTCGTCTTTACTGACGGATTTCCCAGTCATGTATCTGTCTGTCCCCATCATTGCAGGGAGCACACTTCTGGTGACCACAGGTCTTTTCTTCACACTCCAAAACCCCACAGTGTATGTGTGTGTGTGTGTGTGTGTGTGTGTGTGTGTGTGTGTGTGTGTGTGTGTGTGTGTGTGTGTGTGTGTGTGTGTAAGAGAGAGAGAGAGAGAGAGAGAGAGAGAGAGAGAGAGTTCATATGATTTCTTTGATGTCCAGCCGACCACAAGAGTCAACAAGCATCATAAATCTCTCTCTCTCTCTCTCTCTCTCTCTCTCTCTCTCTCTCTCTCTCTGTTGTCTGTTGTTGTTGTTGTTGTTGTTGTAAATATGAAGAGAGTCGACGATAGTATTGAGGGGGAATGCTACAGAGAGAGAGAGAGAGAGAGAGAGAGAGAGAGAGAGAGAGAGAGAGAGAGAGAGAGAGAGAGAGAGAGGTGGTCGAAATAAGTTTGAAATTATTAAATTTTATTTCTATTGAATTATTTCACTCGTATCTTCATTTCTATGTTCAGTGATGGAACAACTGCTAGGTT